>CALYLW010001463.1:0-63259 GCA_944989445.1 Ampullaceana balthica
ATGGTAAACAAACGAACGTGTAAGCAAAAACGTCTTCCTTGAAACGGATAACAACAGAGAGAAATAGAAGTAAATGTTAGCCGATGTCTTTCCAAACCTGACACCTCATAATGATCAAATGAATGAAGAATATTTTGTCTGTATAGTCTGTAAAAGCAAGACAATTTTTTAATAAAATCTTTTTAGTATATAAGACGTGCATTAAAATTATATTTCTTGGCAGCGCTGCACAATACAGCACTGATGTATTGTTACGTCAGAAAAATAGTTTTGCACTACGAATATAAAGTATATTTCTATTTAAATTATATTAAAAAGTAAGTAACAATTTTTAGAGACATTTTAGAGTAATCCGTGTTACCAAAATGTTTTCTTTTATGCCTTTAAAATTATGCTTACAAATACAGTTGTGACTAAAAAAATACGATTTTACTATTGTATTTATAGACATGTAATCAAAAATTTGAAATTAAAACATTCAATTTGATATACATTTTTGTCAAACACGTTGTGTATTATATTCCACAATATCGTAGGCGTTACAAGTACAAGTGCATACCACTTGAATTCGATCTCTAACATTAGGGAAACAATGTCAATGTATCAATAGATTTCTTAAACACCTCGTTGCTTATAAAAAAAACTCTATTCACGACAAATTTATTTCAATAATTTAAAATCCGGGTTCCCAACCTGTGGGTCGCGACCTCCAACTTGGGGGTCTCAAAGAGATTTCTGGGGGTCGCCAACTTGTCCATTCGACAAAAAATATTAACTTTAATGCAATCTTGCACTGGTGAATTCGTATTCGTACATATAAATACATTGAACACAAATGCCAAATAGAGAAGTTATAAGATGATTAGTATGCATAGCTATAAGTAAGTCTGTTAGTTTGTTTTCAACAGTTAGCGCTCCAAAGCAATATTCAACAAGTGAATGTCACGTGTTCTTGAAAGTGTGCTTTGTGTTAATTCGTTCATTTTCACAGTTGTCCCGACGCATACCAAAAGGTTTCACCATTGTTTTCTTTTCAAGTTGTTGAATAAATAGTTGTCTACGTGAAATATATTCATTCAGTTCAGATGATATCAAAGAAGAGTTTCTATTTTGTAGCGGACTTGAAATTACTACAATAAAAATATATATAAACTTTTTTTAAAAAACTAGTCTTATATTAAAAATGCCCTAAAAGTAGAGAATACAGTTAACATTTGAAATGTACAGTCAGAAGAGACGTCTAGTTCCCAATTTATGAAAATATAAAAGTTTAAAATGAGTCAGGAACGTTAAATCGTAGGTAAAATCGATTATCTCGTTGCACGCCATGACTATAAGACTAGGGTGCTTGCAAGCATAGATATTGATAGACTAAGTTTAAACTTTTGACGAGCTTGTAGCTCGTTATTTTAGACTAGTAACAAAGCCCGCCCAAGGACGGGAATACGTGTAGGTTGACCTGTAAAGTTCATGGACGCCATGATTTGGTAGTTGTTATGCTGAAGCGTTTGCAGGACATTGTCGTCGCAGGGCAAGGGATGTGGACAACAACAACAACAAAAACAGCAAAAACAACAAAAACAACAACAGCAACAAAAACAACAACAGCAAAACAACAAAAACAAAAAAAAACAACAAAAAACGACAACTACAACAAAAGCAACAACAACAAAGCAACAATAACAAAGAAACAACAACCAAACAACAACAATAACAACAACCACAAAACAATAACAACAACAAAACAAAAAAACAACAACAATAACAGCAAAATAAAAAACTTAACTTAAACAACAATTAAAACTCTTGCCACTGCCCCCCAGGACCATCAAGGAAAAAGAAGAATTGTTATTGGAATAAGCGGCAGGCATCACTTCAAGATGGGAACAATATAATGAATTATGACCAAAAAAAACTGCACCAAAAATAACTCGCTTTGAACATCCGCGTAATATGTAAATTTTTCTCCGCTAGTAATTGGCTGTAGGAGTCATATGTGTTTGAGGGACTAATCGCTATAGATGACGGGACAGAAAGGACAGAAAGGACATAAACTTGCCTTTTATTAGATTGGATAATTTGTTTAATATATACAAGTCTACTTTATAATTTTATCAAGTTTGTATTTAATGTAATGTAATGTACAAAATCCTCACAAAACTAATTGCAAGAAAAGTTGAAAGGTATAGTGATCTGATACTAATGGGGCTATCAATGTGGCTTCTGACAGAACAGATCAACGACAGATCATATTTTTGCTATAAGATGTCTCCTGGAGAAATGCTATAAATATAACATCGACATACATCAACTATATGTCGACTACAAAACTGCATATGGTAGTATAAATAGGAATTACCTTAACAAATTACAGGAACTTGGAGTCCCACACAAATGAACACGGCTCATATATGACAATGGCCAGCTCCAAAAAGTAGAGTCAAGGTACAGGGACATCACTCAAGCGTGTTCACAGTTGGCCGCGGCCTCAGACAAGGAGAATCACTTTCATGTATGCTATTCAACATCACACTAGAGAAAGTCATTAGAAACATACATGTCAGTTTCAGCGGAACCATAACTAACTACTTCCAGAGAGGCATAACAGAACAAAGACCATCAGGAAACTTGTATAGCCAACTACTACATTACCTGACATACGCAGACGATATAGAGCGCTGCTGGGTAGAAACCGTAATGACATAGTTACAGCTTTCGGGGAACTTGAAAATGCCTCTGCCGAAGCAGAGATAGAATGTTTTATACAGTGTTTAATTTTTTTAAACCAGAGACTGTAGACACGTTATAACAACTTTAGCAGTTTGATACGTTGTGATCCTTAAAGCTTTGATAGTTTTTTTAGTACTTATTGTATAATTTTTTAAAATTTTATTTCAATACCTTGTATGCGTTGATTCAGTTAGTTAACAAGAAAAAAGAAATGCAAAGATATGGATGAAATAAAGATGCGAATGACGGTAGTTAGATTAACTTACAAAGTAACAGACAAGACTGGAGAAGTATAGATTTTGTTAGTTTTCATTTTCAAGAATTACAATTAACATAAAATTTGCAGGTAACTATTGTGTAAACAATATTATTTAATCATAATAATAATAATAAATTAATAATTTACATCGCGCTGTATCCCAGTAAGGATGTCCTAATAAATCGTCATGCCAAAGTTTTTTTATAAGTTCAAATGTCAAACTTATCACATCGATTTCTATGCTCTGTGGTTTAGTGCCAATAAAAAAATCTATGTTGATGCACATGATGTACAATAATACATTGCTCGTTAAAAATAGTTTGTGTTATTTTCCTATTTGAGAATAATGGAATTATTACATTTCCTAATATCAATTGTAATGTTAAAACAATAAACGCCACGTCCATCAAAAGAATGAGGCAAAGATCAGTTATCGAAGTTTAAGATTTTAATATTTTAAAGATAATTGACACGAATTACATGTACAGAATACATTTTTATGTAACTTTAATTATATTATCTTGTTATTTAAAACATGTTTTCTATTATGTTTTGGACATTTTTTGGGTCTAAACATGTGTTTAAATGCTATGTTGGTGTAATTGTCTAAACATATTATAACATGTTATGTTGGTGTTATTGTGAAAAATTATTGTCTAAACATATTTTTAAATGTTATGTTGGTGTAATCGTCTAAACATGTGTTTAATGTTATGTTTGTGCAATTATTCTGTTTAGCTGTGTAGCAGTATCTCTACCGTGTTCCCAAAACATAATATGTTATCAACACATATATTTATAATAACAAGAATATAACATGTGTTTGTGTTACAACTCAAAGTTTATTTCTATCTCTGATCTCTGTAGCCTTAAATTCTCGGTCCCAATATGAATAAATTAATTTTAAAATAAACATAAAAGTTACGAATGATTAACACAAATACTTATACAATTTTAACTTACTTCCACTTACCTCTCGTCTTTTAGATCTTCCTTATTAATAACAACCAGCGCGCTGCTATCTATATATCGGTAAATGTAAGTCTTTATTGCGTTTAGAAAAAACTACTCACACCAGTAAAAGAGCGCGCAACTCATAGAAAATTCTCGTGTTAACATCAGAGGCGTAGTGAAGTGAGGGGGGGGCGTCTTGGGAGCAAAATGAATAGGAAATAAAATGGCTACGTCTATAAAATAACAAAATTTGAGCCCTGGCCCAGTAGAATAGAGAATAAGGAGTTTAATATCATGTAGTGTTTTAATATGGGCTATCAAGTTCTTATATATCAATAAAGACTTCAATATCCTGTAGTGTTTTAATATGGGCTATCAAGTTCTTACATACAAATTATTACAAATAAAGACTTCAATATCATCTAGTGTTTAAATATAGGCTATCAAGTTCTTATATAACAATAAAGAGTTCAATATCCTGTAGTGTTTTAATATGGGCTATCAAGTTCTTATATACCAATAAAGAGTTCAATATCCTGTAGTGTTTTAATATGGGCTATCAAGTTCTTATATACCAATAAACAGATTCAATATCCTGTAGTGTTTTAATATGGGCTATCAAGTTCTTATATACCAATAAAGAATTCAAAATAATGTAGTATTTTAATATGGGCTATCAAGTTCTTATATACTAATAAAGAGTTCAATATCATGTAGTGTTTTAATATGGGCTATCAAGTTCTTATATACCAATAAAGAGTTCAATATCCTGTAGTGTTTTAATATGGGCTATCAAGTTATTATATATCAATAAAGAGTTCAATATACTGTAGTGTTTTAATATGGGCTATCAAGTTCTTATATACCAATAAAGAGTTCAATATACTGTAGTGTTTTAATATGGGCTATCAAGTTCTTATATGGAGTTTAGGTGAGCTTTGATAGGAAAAAAAAGAAACCTTGAAATCTTCACTTAATTTGTGGATCAATCTGAAGAAAAACATATTTAAAAAAGGAATAAATATGCAAAATGTTTTTACGTTTCATCTTTAAAGATGTGTGTAATTTGTTTGTTTTTAAATAAATATTACATATATAAGTATGTCAAATTATTCGGCTTCCCTTACTACTGCGTAATTTAAATATGGCACCCAGTTGTGAAAAAAATCTCCACCTATAGTTTGTCTCAATAACAATTATTTAATTTAAAACTATACATTTATAAACAAACAAAAAGTCATTTGATTGACTTAGAATGGGGGGAAAATTGAAGACCACCCGGTTGGCAGATGTTGTATGTACGCCCCTGGACATGAGCCAATCTTTATTGAAGAACTTATTTTTAGAGTACTTTTTTTTTAAGTCACAAATTAGGCATTTTGAGGAAATCATATTTTAACTATACTTTGTTCTCTTTGACGATGGGATTTTAATTTTTTAGGCTTTTAAAAAGTTAGACCTAGCAACGTTGCATTGTTTTTCATTTTATACAACAGTTTTGTCTCAATCAGATGTTAAAAATTACTGTTCAAGGTCAATTTGACCAAAAAAAAGACAATGAAATACAATAGTTTTCGTACTTTTCTGTTAACACACACACACACTCACTCACACACACACTTACACAAAAACACACACATACACGCACACACACACACAAACATACACACACGCACAGACACACTCACACACACATACACTCACTCACACACACACACACTCACACTCACACGCACACACGCACGCACGCACACACACTCACACACACACAGACACACAATTATGCTATTCTTAGATTTCTAATGTTTCATAAGAGTGGTAACTTGAACATAGAAATAAAATCAACAAAATTAAAATTGACATTGTTACTCGCAAAAAAACAAAAAATTAAAAAAAGAATTATAGGAAACCAGTCTATTTTGTTTAAGTGCTATTTCGCTTTATCTCGATCCCTATAAATAGGGATACAATGTCAATGAATAGTTACGAGAATCCTACCACAGATAATGCGTAAGTCCAATTTCAACAAATATATACCACAGGTTCATATGGTTACGTCTCGGTATTACTAATTTATTGTTGATATATATATATTGTATAATAAAATTGCCTTTGTTGTCTGCAAGAGTGGATACTTAACATGTTATATTAAATTGTTATACATCAGCTTGAAAGGACGCTATACTAAATAACGCACGTGTCTGCTAAACGCGTCCGAAATGGAAGATAAAAAATATAACTTCAGTTTATAACATTTAAAAAAACACAGCAAACAAACTGCTATGTCCAGAAATAAAATTTTAAAAAATAAAAATATATAAAAAACACTTTTTAAAAACTAGTCTTATATAAAAAATGCACAAATTTTCTACTTTTTAGTCTACGCATTTTACAGTAAGTGTATGGGCAGCTTAACTTTTGACTATAAATCCCTTATATATGAGACATTACTAAAAGTAGTGATTGTGATTAAACGCGATAAGTACAAACTGAAACACAATTATCTCCCCTGGTTTTAAAACCGGGCGTAAGTACGGTAAGGGGTGTCAACATAAACAGTCGTTTTCACGGCGTGAACTTAACTGTAACTTGAAAGAATCATAAACAAATGTTCGGATAGTCCGATCGCTTAAACTTACAAAGCGAATTAATATAAGACTAGTAAAGAGTCGTAAACTATTATAAGAAATAAGGGAACATCGGACGCGATGAGATGCACTAGCAATAAGTTAAATTTGAGAATAAACTTTTTTACGAATGTTGGAAGCTCACACCATATTGTTTGAATGTGTTGTTCTCACTGATGTTTTAAAACCATGGGATGAATGTGTTGTTCTCACTGATGTGTTAAAACCATGGGATGAATGTGTTGTTCTCACTGATGTTTTAAAACCATGGGATGAATGTTTTGTTCTCACTGATGTTTTAAAACCATGGGATGAATGTGTTGTTCTCACTGATGTGTTAAAACCATGCCACGCCACTCTAACATTCTGACTTATGAGAAACGAATCTCAATAAGAGCAGGAAACGATATCAAATATTGTGATGGAAGATACTATAATTTTGTAATAAAAATTTGCTTTCTGGTATTCTAAACAGACGCGCGTCGTCAATAAGATATCTAACTGGGAACATGTGTACTTTCATTCTCTTTTTGTGCAGCCAAACAATGGAATTCTCTACCATTACACATCAGTAGTATTCCAACTAACTAGTCCTTCAAGACTGCACTTAGCACGCATCTTTTCAAAATGTATTTGCAATATTAAATACAGCATTTCTTTTAATGATTAACGTAGCATATGTGTAATGTACTGTCATTTATGTTGTTATTATGATATGAACTAGTGTAACCCGTCAAAAATGATGAAATATTTCAAATTGAATACATTTCAGCTGGGATCTATTAATTTTTTAAAAATACACATCGTAAAAATAATAAATTTAATACAGAACTTGTATTTATTTTTATTTTATTCATTTATTATCATATTGAACAATTTTATGAGGAACGCTTGAAAAGTGTTATTTTTGGTGCAGTAATTTTATTATGTTGATCGCAGCGCAAACTAATAGCATTACAAATTTCGCAGCGCCATCTAGTTACATCCATACATACAGACAACGGGAATTATGTATATTGATGGTTATTTAATTATTAAATATATTCTTATATCCATGTAAAGCGCTGTGAGCTAGGTTCCTTGCTGCGATACAGCGGTATATTAAATATCAATTTATTATTATTATTATTTGTACTGACCATCTGGTCATGTAAGGATTTATTCATAAAATTGTTTCTTTACTTTTAAACTTTCATTTTATTCAGTAAGTAGAACATTAAGTAAAGAAACACTTTAGATTGCATAGGGAAAAGATAATTTTAAGTAGAGCATATAATTAGATAATTATTCTTGGAAATAGTGCAATGTAATCTCACTTACGAATGACCAATGAATAAACATGGAGTCAATATCCCTATTTATGATAAAAATACACTAAGAGGTATGTTTAACACATGGACAAATTCATTCAGGTTTGATTGAGGTGATACAAATATATCTTATATTAGACATTGGAGAGATGTTGATAGGTATGACATAAACATTGTTACAGAGCACTCAACAATGTGAATTGCTGGTGTCAAATTGTGTTGAGAGAAATGACGTCTCTCAATCTTTGTTTTCGTCAACCCACCCCCCCCCCACCTCCACACACGAGATCTGCGCTTCAGATGAAGATTTCGGCCGATACAAAGATCTATCAAGAATACAAACGAGGTCAGATGTCACGAGGTCAGATGTCACGAGGTCAGATGTCAACAAATTTTATTGTTAGGCTGCGGGGATGCAATATAAGGGCAACTAATGTAGTGTTTTAAGTTAGATAACAGTTTACTATTGCTCTCTTTGGCTTTCTTTGGCTCTCTTTGGCTCTCTTTGGATTTCACAGCAGCTAAATTTTTATTTTATATTTGTATTTTTTCATATTCGTTTTATTTGATAGATGAAGAAGCCTCTTTGCCGAAACGTTCGCTGTTTTGTTACGTCCTGTTAGTCTCCCTCATACCCTTTTTACATGTTATCCATCTACTCATCTATAAGCCTAATTGCAGTGTCAACCAATTTTGTTCTCTTCTGAGTTCTCAATGCGGCTCGCGATTACTTTATGAAATTAAAAGATTGGATTGTATAATCTCAAAAATAAACTATTTAGTTTTTTTTAAAAAATCTTAAACGAAATAAAGGGTTGAAAAAAAAAGTGGGCTTGTTAACAATTTTAAACGTTTAAAGTTGCGATTGATTTCTGATGGTTTAGTGATGAAAACCGTTACATTTCTGGTTCCTGTTAGTAATCATAGGATCTGCTTTAATTATCAATAATATTAAATAACAGCGATGGACATTTCCTGTCAAAGTTGAGTAGAAAACTGATATGACTTTCAATTACCACACAATAAGTCTTCAACATATTGAGCCAATTCATTACTTCTTCTTTTTATTGTATTATTGCTACACGAAATTTCTTTATAAAATCAGTTGCTGGCTTGTGTAGCACATTACGTATTACTTTACTTGTAACTAGTATAATAACTTCTCCACAAATAGTATGAGGTTTTTCCCGATTCGGAAGTCATTAACGAAATATTTTAAGAAAAATCAAGCGATGGACATCTTGTGTGGTTACGGTTGAAAAGATTTGTCTTCAAGTTGGTTGTTTGAACATTTTTTCTTGAATATATGTATACTTATCAATCAAACAAAATGAACTAGTGACAAGATATTGTTTGAAACGAACCAAGTCTATACTGGTTGTAGGAGAATCTTTGCAATCAAATTACGCAATTTGCTATTTATGTTTGCGCCGTCCGTTCGTCACACTACTAATTTTAGAAAGCAGTGCACCAAATTACTGAACCAAAAATAACTCTTTTCGAACGTCTGCATAAAATTGTTAAATTTGGAAATAAATAAATAAAATAAAAATAAATTTAAAAAATGATTGCTCTATATTATATTTGTTTTATTCTGATTTGTATTTTTTGAAAATTTCTAGATTTGACGGGTGTTACACTAGTTCATTAATATTATATCTCTCATTAAAGAGATCGAAGTCAAGTGGCTTGCCACTTCCAGAATAAAATTATCCTGGAGCCACAGTTCTACCTATTAGGCTAAGTAATAAATGATGGTAGTAGTAAAAAAAATTGACTTTTCTAAATTTGAAATAACTAAGTTATGAAAAAAATTATTTTCCCTTTAAATTAAACATTTCTATTAATAATATTTTGTTACATGTAATATGAAGTCAAGTGGCTTGCCACTTCCAGAATAAAATTATCTTGGAGCCACAGTTCTACCTATTAGGCTAAATAATAAATGATGGTAGTTGTAAAAAAAATTGACTTTTCTAAATTTGAAATAACTAAGTTATGAAAAAAATTATTTTCCCTTTAAATTAAACATTTCTATTAATAATATTTTGTTACATGTAATATGAAATGTATCCAATACAAATAAATAATACTAAGACGTGTAAATTGATATTAAACCAAAGTTAAATAAAATATTATCTCAATCTACTTAGTCTTGCCACTTAAGTTGGGTTAATTACAATCTCATATCAAGTATGTCGACAGCAGTATTTTTAAGTGCGGCGTTCATAGAAACAAATTTCATTGCACTTCAAATGTAATAATAGAAAGTATTTTAATTTGTTAAAATTCCCTTTTATGTATATGTGAGTTCAAACTTAGGTCAATGATTTTATTTCCTTTTAAATATGCTGGAAGGGTTTTATCTAATGTATTATATAATTCACTGGCAAAACACCAATAACAATCATTCAACACAATCAAACTAACAGACTACATTAACAATAAAAAAAACTCTAACAAACTAGCAGACTACACAAACAATAAAAAAACTAATAAACTGACAGACAACCCTTATAATCAAATAATTCTAACGGGCAGAAGGACAACACTAATAAACAGAAAACTTTTACATACAGACAATACTAGCACTCAGCTACCTTTTACATTTAGGGAACACAAACAGACAGATTTCAGAAAGACAACCTTAAAAATAAGACAAATCTTATAAATAAGACAACACTAACAATATGACAACATTTACAAAGTGACAGACAGCACAAAACATCAGACAACTCTTACAGACAGACAATAATATCAAACAAGATAACTCTTACAGACAGACAATCAGGACTGACACCACTAAGTATTTGATCTTGTTTCGAAGTTTTGCGCCAAATTTAACACATCAAAACTAGGGATT
Source organism: Ampullaceana balthica (assembly GCA_944989445.1). Classification (NCBI taxonomy): domain Eukaryota; kingdom Metazoa; phylum Mollusca; class Gastropoda; family Lymnaeidae; genus Ampullaceana; species Ampullaceana balthica. The sequence continues at coordinate 10,744 of CALYLW010001463.1, forward strand.
TGTGGTGCAGCGCTGATGACAAATTATTTTTTTAGATCCTGATTGATGTGTCAGATGTGATAAATGAGGTCATTTGGAGACATTGTATGGATGTATTGAGATCCTGATTGACGTGTCAGATGTGATAAATGAGGTCACTTGGAGACGTTGTGTGGATGTATTGAGATCCTGATTGACGTGTCAGATGTGATAAATGAGGTCACTTGAAGACGTTGTGTGGATGTATTGAGATCCTGATTGACTTGTCAGATGTGATAAATAAGATCACTTGAAGACGTTATGTGGATGTATTGAGATCCTGATTGACATGTCAGATGTGATAAATAAGGTCACTTGGAGACCTTGTGTGGATGTATTGAGATCCTGATTGATGTGTCAGATGTGATAAATAAGGTCACTTGGAGACCTTGTGTGGATGTATTGAGATCCTGATTGACGTGTCAGATGTGATAAATAAGGTCACTTGCAGACCTTGTGTGGATGTATTGAGATCCTGATTGATGTGTCAGATGTGATAAATAAGGTCACTTGAAGACGTTGTATGGATGTATTGAGATCCTGATTGATGTGTCAGGTGTGATAAATAAGGTCACTTGCAGACCTTGTGTGGATGTATTGAGATCCTGATTGATGTGTCAGATGTGATAAATAAGGTCACTTGAAGACGTTGTATGTATGTATTGAGATCCTGATTGATGTGTCAGATGTGATAAATAAGGTCACTTGAAGACATTGTTTGGATGTATTGAGATACTGATTGATGTGTCAGATGTGATAAATAAGGTCACTTGGAGCTATTTTGTAGTTTCATAAGATCGTGATTGACATGTCACGTGCCGGCATGTATTGTTCTATCTAAGGATCAGAATAGTTTTCTACCATAATAATAAGATACAATTTAAAATAAGAAGTTCATCATTTCAACACTCAACTTACAGTTCTCATTTTTAAAATTATTTTTCATGGGACACATTAGTGAAAAATAATAAATGTACAATTTTTTCTATTGCTTCTATTTACCCGGGATGTTTTAGAATTAGCTTTGATTGGATTAATGTGTGAAGGCTTTGATTGGATTATTGTGTGAAGGCTTTGATTGGATTATTGCGTGAAGGCTTTGATTGGAATATTGTGTGAAGGCTTTGTTTGGATTATTGTACGAAGGCTTTGATTGGATTATTGTGTGAAGGTTTTGATTGGATTATTGCGTGAAGGCTTTGATTGGAATATTGTGTGAAGGCTTTGATTGGATTAATGTGTGAAGGCTTTGATTGGATTATTGTGGGAAGCATTTGATTGGATTATTGTGGGAAGACTTTGATTGTATTAGTATATATTTAATCAGTTCATTACAAACGTTTAAAAAAAATGATTGATGATGTGCTCATTTCTGTTAACATCCAAAAATTGTTAATTAATAAGTTGAAATTGGTATTTCCGATATTCATAAATATTTACCTGTTTTATTGAGAACACATGTGCATGTAATGGTCACTCCCTTGTTTTCAACCAGCAGAAGTCGTTTTACATATAATTGGCTAACATTTAATTTGTCCTTTTTTTTCTTAACCTATTATAAAACACCTCTATTAATTTTATTATCAAATTAGAATGTGCAATATAAAATAAATGACATTTCTTTTTTTATTCTTGACTTGAGTAACACAATTATTTGGTCTCTCTCTCTCTCTCTCTCTCTCTCTCTCTCTCTCCTCTCTCTCTCTCTCTCTCTCTCTCTCTCTCTCCTCTCTCTCTCTCTCTCTCTCTCTCTCTCTCTCTGTCTATTTATATATATATATATATATATACATATAACTTAAATTAAAAAGTTAAACAGTTAGTTGTTCAAACACTTATGTTGTTTTGTTGAAGGATTAGAAAATGATATTTCCAAAAATATTGATATAACTTTAGGCCAACTGAGCTTTTAAGAGTTGATAACAAACAAATAGGGGCGTAACGGAATTAGGCTCCAGAAATCGGAAAATTCTTCCAGAAATAAAAAAACGAAATTGTTCTGCACTATGCAGAACAATTTCGTTTTTTTATTTCTGGAAGAATTTAAAATAAACACTCCATTTTTAATTTTAATGGTTCATTACTTTATGAGTTTCTGGAACTTGAATTTTTCTTATTGTCGTAAAATTCTTTGGTCTTGATATAAAGTACAATTTTATCAATATCTAAATCATACATTGCCGTTTGGGATTACCCAAAGGTTTGAGACGATGATTGAGTGAAGGTAATATGTAAGGTATGTGACACACACTTATCGCGTGGGCGATCATATCACCCCATAGACTTCCCAACATCATCAATGCAGACACATTTGTGATCGATACACAGAAAAAGCTTTGACGAAATGTTGGAAAAGAATGTATCACTGTAGACCATTGTATTCGCCACCACATCCAATGTGAATCTGGGACCGTGTTTGTACAAAGCATGCAGCAGTACCCAACAAATTGTGCAGACATGGGAACGTGCTGCAATTTATGACATCAACGGTCACTTTGGTAAACGTCTATATGCTGTCGTAGCCCTAATAATAGCCATATATATATGAACCCCTTTTGAAGTAGTGGAACGACCAGGTTTCATAGAGTTGATGCATACAATGGAAACGAGGTATGAATAGCCAACAAAAATTACCTTGTAAAACATGTGTAAACATCTGTAGGTAAAAATTGCTTCAATGATATCTGACACTGATTACATGTCATTCACAACATATACGTTGACAGCTGATCACACAACTCCTTGATTTATAGGCCTCACTGGACATTTTTTCAAAAGTAAACGATTAAATTTAAATTAATCTTTAACAGCCCTATATATATATATATATATATATTAGGGATGCGGAAATTAACGATTAATATCTCGTTTCATCGTTAAATTTTTTTAACGATTAAAATTATTTTCTATATATATAAAAATCAAAGTATGTCTGTGTGTGTGTGTGCATGTCCTTTATAGCAGACTAAACCATTCATCCGATCGTCATGAAACTTTTTGAGACTGTTGAGTGCGCTGCCGGGATGGTAACTGGCAACTTTTTTTCTAAATTTAACACTCATGGGGCGCCGGGGGCCCATAATGTCATTTTTTGCTTATATGAGCTATATAAAAATTAGTTTAAGCGTTAGCTACTGTGTAAATTGATGGATCTTAACCAAACTTTGTATATAAAAACTTGACAGCGGATATTAAAATACTACAGGGCATTGAACTCATAATGACCATTCTTTCGGGGCTGGGGGCCTAAAATGCCTTTTTTCTTAAACGCTTAGGATTTTATTCCACATTCAATTATTAACGATCTTGAAAAATAATGACAAATGTATCCATTATTATCCATATTGAAATGTACAGGTGTATTGAACTTTATATCTTTCCCTGAATGGGCCCTGGGGCCTTAAATACCGTTTTTAGCTAATATGAGCTATATAAATATTAATTTATGCGCTAGCTACTGAGTAAATGAGTGGATCTTAACCAAACTTTGTATACAAAAATTTGGTAGCCCATATTAATATAATTAAGTGCGCTGAACTTCTAACGTCATTTTTTTCGGGGCTGGGGGCCCCAAATGTCTTTTTTTCGTGTCTGTTTAAGATATTTTTCTTATTCAATTTTTAACGATCTTGAGAAATATCTCCCTGATGAAACTGACTTAAAATGAACAGGTTTTAGAAATTGATATCTTGCACCAAATGGGCCCGGGGGCCCCTTAATGTCGTTTTTTCCCCTATAATAGCTATATAAAAATTAGTTTAAGCGTTAGAAGCCGGGGCCCTTACTACTGTTTCTTCTTTTGTAAGCTTTTTAATTATTAATCTTTATCTATCTATATATATAAAAATCAAAGTATGTCTGTGTGTGTGTGTGCATGTCCTTTATAGCTGACTAAACCATTCATCCGATCGTCATGAAATGTTTGGAGACTGTTAAGTACCTACCTGGGATGGTAACTGGCAACTTTGTTTTCTAAATTTAACACTCATGGGGCACGGGGGCCCATAATGTCATTTTTTGCTAATATGAGCTATATAAAAATTAGTTTAAGCGCTAGCTACTGTGTAAATTGTTGGATTTTAACCAAACTTTGTATATGACAACTTGATAGCCAATATTAAAATACTATAGGGCACTGAACTGCAAATAGTCATTCCTTTGGGGCTGGGGGCCCAAAAATTCACATTTCTTAAACGTTTAAGATTTTATTCACCATTCAGTCATTAACAATCTTGACAAATAATGAAACATGTATCCATTATTATAAAAATTGAAATGAACAGGGGTTTTGAACTTTATATCTTGCACTGAATGGGCCCGGGGCCCTTAATGTCTTTTTTTGCTTATATAAGATATATAAAAATTAGTTTATGCGTTAGCTACTGAGTAAATGAATGGATCTAAACCAAAATTTGAATACAAAAACTTGGTAGCCCATATTAAAATACTATAGGGCACATAACTTCAAATGTCCATTCCTTCGGGGCTGGGGGCCCCCAATGTCTTTTCTTCGTATATGTTTAATGTATTTTCCCCCATTCAATTTTTCACGATCTTGAGGAATATATCTATGAGGAAACTTAATTAAATGAAAAGGGTTTTTGAAATTTACATCTTCGCCAAATGGGCCCAGGGGCCCTAAATGTCTTTTTCCTCTTATATCTATTATATATAAATCAAAGTATGTCTGTCTGTGTGTGTGTGTGTGTGTGCATGTCCTTTATAGCTGACTAAACTATTCATCCGATCGTCGTGAAATTGTTGGAGACTGTTGAGTACCCACCTGGGATGGTAACTGGCAACTTTATTTTCTAAATTTAACACTCTTGGGGCACCGGGGGCCCATAATGTCATTTGTTGTTTACATGAGCTATATAAAAATTAGTTTAAGCGCTGGCTACTGTGTAAATTGTTGGATCTTATCCAAACTTTGTATATGAGAATTTGATAGCCACTATTAAAATACTATAGGGCACTAAACTGCTAATATTCATTCCTTTGGGGCTGGGGGCCCAAAAATTCACATTTCTTAAACGTATAAGATTTTATTCACCATTCAGTCATTAACAATCTTGACAAATTATGACACATGTATCAATTATTATACTAATTGAAATGAACAGGTGTTTTGAACTTTATATCTTGCCCAGAATGGGCACTGGGGCCCTTAATGTCATTTTTATCTTATATGAGCTATATAAAAATTAGTTTCTACGTTAGCTACTTAGTAAATGAATAGATCTTCACCAAACTTTGCATACAAAAACTTGGTAGCCTATATTAAAATACTATAGACACTGAACTTCTAATGCCAATATCTTCGGGGCCGGGGCCCCAAATATCTTTTTTTGTATATGTTTAAGATATGTTTCCTATTTACTTTTTAAAGAGCTTGAGAAATATAGCCACAATAAAAATGAACTAAAATGAACAGGTTTTTGAAATTGACATCTTGCATCGAATGGGCCAGGGGCCCCTTAATGTTATTTCCCCCCTATTTTAGGTATATAAAAAGTAGTTTAAGAGTTAGATATTGAGAAAATAACTGGATTTTGACAAAACTTAGAATATAAAAACTTAAGAGCCTATATTACTATAGGGCACTGAGCTCTTAATTTCCATTCCTTCGAAAAAGTCTTTTTACTGAACTTTAATCATTGTATTCCCTATTCAATTTTACACGATATTGAGGAATATAGCTCGAGTACAATGTCAATAAAAAAAACTATAATATCACTCATTTTGGGGCCGGGGCCCTTTATATCGTTTCTTCTTTTGTACACTTTTTAATTATTAATTTATTTATCTGTTTGCTATGAAACTTGGATTTTATTTTCACACTTCCACGAAGGTTTCTTCAGAATTTTTTTTTAACATACCACTCATTGGTTTCTTTAAATTTATTCCTTTTTACTTTGATCGTTGCAACGCACGACGGGTCTGCTAGTAATCGATAAAAATGTGATAAAAAATCGATAAAAAAAAATTAATAATGATTTATATTTTTTTTGAGTGCAAACTTCTCCCGTGTAATATTATAAATTATTTTATTAATTTATGTAGACCGGCAGACGTCAACTAAAAAATGGCTGACAGCAGCAGCGCAGTTAAATGTAAACATATAACTAGAAAGTTGAGCAAAAAAAAATGTAAGCTAACTGCGGATGGCAAAGTCGAAGTTTGTGAAAAAGTTTACTGTGTTCACTGCCATAAACAATTCTCTTTTAAAGGATCAAATACATCGCTGACGTGCCACCTTCAGCACAAACATCCGATCAAGTATCAACACATTGTCATAAAATTTAGTTCAAAATATTCTTAATTTTCAATGTCCGTGAGAAATGTTCAGTTTAATGACGTCATAAATTTCTATTTTGTGCTTAAATCAAAATTATCGATAATTAATCGATACTTTTTCAAAACTTAACGATTAAATTTAAATTAATAGATAACAGCCCTAATATATATATATACGGGCGTAAGAATGTAGCTCATATGTGAAACTGTTATTTTATATTGAGTTTCAACTTTCTGACTGTGACGAAATTTATGGAGTCAAACTCATTTGCGCACGGGAAATAGGTGGAACAAAAGAAAACTCACTATTGTCTGACCCGAGACCGTCAACAATGCGGCGACCCGACCTGATTAGGTATGCCCCAGAATCATGCGACAGGTCACGGTTGCATGACTGAGATACAACAAGTAACAGCTAATCAGAAAAGGGATGAGTATGCTACCCATCGGGTATAAAGGGCAAGGCAAACCAAATAGCACCCTCTTTTCCACCCAAGACGTCAGCCGAATGCAGTGACCGTATGACCATAAGTCACCCCACTGTATCCGCTTACATCCTTGCAGCGAGTGAGCCGACATTGCTTTTCTATCCAGAATCCATGTAAGTTGAACTCCAGCTTTGTTCCCTCGTATTTGTGTATATATTTCCTTCATGTAATTATCTAAATGTCAACCCATGTAGAATGCTGTGCTGAAATCATTGAAATGTGTCAACCTTATTATCTCCGCACGGGGCCACGTGCGAGATTTGAATATCCATATTTATGTCTTAATTATGATTACACGCGCTCCATCAAACAGATGGACCAAGTTTGTATTTGCGTGTAGTGAATAATATTATTATATTTTGTAGCTCACTCCACTTACGAGGTGTCAGCCAGTTAGAGCTGCGCCCGTGATGGTAGAGATGAGATCCTAATTTCATTCTCGTGTTGTGTAAATATATTAAATGCTAATTTGTTTATATGAATCTATTTTAATTCCCTGTTGACACCCTGCTCTGAAGGCTCGGCAGCCAGAAGGATGGATTAAAGCAGACAAAGTAGAGAAACTACACATATACGTTTTTCTATTTTTAGTCTGGTTTCTGTGCACCCGCCAGTACCGGGAGAAGTGTCGTTAACCTTCAGGACCAAGAGCTGTACCCGACCGCTGTTCCAAGCGACTTGGACTGACAACCTACCTCAGCCCTGCACCCATCGACATGAACCTGAGGAGGACAACTCCACAGTTACCAGTATTACGTCCAACGTAAACTGACGCCGACAAACGCACACTGCGTATGTCGAAGCCTATACGTGTAAACACACTATACGTATAGAAGCCGGTCATTCACACTTCCGTGATCACCGAAGTCACCTGGAACGATAGGTGAGCAGTTAACCGAGCTTAGGAACCGAACGATTCAGCTAGAGGGACACTGCAGAACCAACCACACACGTCAGCACTGACGGAGCCGTGTGTGGGGCAGCACTACCCAGCTGAACGCTTCATCACACCTACTGACCAGAGGAGCGTGCAGAACCAACCGCCACACAGAGCGGGGCGCGACGACCCCATGCAATTAAGTACAAACACCATAAACATTCGGTTACAAGGATTAGCCTTGATGATGATAAAGCAGCAAAGGAGGGATAGTTAATTGGTTGTATTACTGTTATCATTTGGAACCAGTTTCCACTATTGTGTAAATTTATGTAAATAAATGTATTGTTACATTTTTACACCCTTTGGTCTGTTGATATATCGATTGAGAGAGATCACTAAAGTTTATGCGTTGTGAGCGGGAAGGATTATTTAAACAATATATCCCTAGACAAACTTGCCAAACATACAATACATATTTCTCGCCACACTGACCTTTTGATAGTACTTTTCATTGTTCAGGGCAGGAGTAACAAATATCGCCCAACCCTGGGTGGCATACACACTATATTTTAGCAACTGTTTATATACATTTTGCACAACTTAAACTAAATTAGCAAGGTAAATTGTAAGCCCAAACCTTCCGATTCAAAGTATTTCTTTAAAACAAATAAACCCTATACACACCTTACTCAAGAATCAAAATTCACACAATTTATATCTGGCTCATTAACAAAAATATCCTAATCTTTTGACTAAAGTCATGTTTAGACAAAATAGAAAGAACGTTTTGGAGAGCTTTTGTTATAAAAAAGTTATCATAAGAACAGGTATTTAAGAGCTAACGCATGATAAAACGTTGATTAAAAAGAGGTTAGATTTATAGAACAATGTGGTTGTATGGCACACGCTTCAGGTGACAACTGTACTGTTCTTTAAGGTGTAAATATATTTGTTGTAAAGAAATATCACAGGTATTATAACTTATATAACATGCATAGGATTTAGATTCAGAAAGTGCGTGTTCTGTCAAAAAAACACTCTAACAGCTCATATTGTGACAAGATATTATGATTTTATCATATAAAATAACATCATAATGGATCACAGACAAAACGGCCTAGACAAAACGGAATGAATATAATAGCCTTAATTCGATATGTCGCCAAGTCACGGATGTTTGTTGAAAAAAAATATAATAACATTATAAGAAATAATATAATAACGTGGAAAGAAATAATATAATAACATCACAAAAAATAATATAACATCACAAGAAATAACATAATAACATCACAAGAAATAATTTTACAATTTTACCACTTTTATTTAAAGATGAAGAAGTTGACAAAAGCTTAAAATAAAGAAAATTGTAATTTTTGTTGTTAAAAATAGTAACGAATTTGTCTGTGGCCGTTTATTAGAAGACCCATCTCTGAGCATATTTTTTAAAGCAACATTGTTTGTATGTGATCATTTATGTGAACAAAATGTTTCTTTTAAACAAATAAACCATATTTTCCACCTTGTCCTAAGCTTCAATATTCACATAAATATGTTCATGCCAAACAATATTGTATTCATCTTACACTAATTTCATACTAAGACTATAAATGTAATGGGTGTTTTGGAGAGATTTTCCTAGCATAAAAGGAATCGAATGGAATGATATTGTGTTATATTTTTTATCATTTGCAGATGTTTTATATTTTTTATCATTTGCAGATGATACACAGCTTTACACTCACACTGATCCATCTGATATTGTCTTCGCTGTAAAATTGATGCAAGAGTGCATTGGTGAGGTAAAGTCTTGGATGAATTTCAGCAAGCTCAAACTGAATTACGATAAGACACAAGCACTCCTATTCTGCAACAATAAATCACGCAGTACTTTGTCTCTTCCGAATTCTATTCAGGTGGCTAGTTCTGATATACTATTCAAAACATCGACTAGAAATCTTGGTTACATTATTTCTGACAATATGTCTACCAACAACTTCATCAATCACACCTGTCACTCTGCCTACACTGCCATTCGTCAGATCAGCTCAATCCGTCATTACTTAACAGTTTGTGCAACAAAAACTCTAGTCTGTGCTCTTGTACTATCTCGTATGAATTAAGGCAATTCTCTTCTGTCAGGTGCACCAAAACAATGCATTTGGATAAGGCATGAAAACATGACCATGTTACTCCACTACTTTACTCACTTCATTTGCTACCTAAACAGGCCCGAATCGATTACAAACTGGCTGTTCTCTGTCACAACTTCTTTTCTGACTCATGCCCTTCCTATCTTACTGTGCTTCTGTCGGTCTACTCACCAAGTCATCAGCTACGCTTTTCTGCAGACACGCGCATTCTCTGTGTTCCTAAGACTCTAACTAAAACATTTGGTGAAAGGTCATTCTCATTTTGTGCTACCAAACAATGGAATTCTCTACCATTACACATCCGGGGTATTTCACCTACCAAGTTCTTCAAGACTGCACTTAAGACGCATCATTTCAAAAGTTATTTTCAAAATTAAAGAAACAATATTTATTTTTAATGATTAACGTAGCTTATGTGTAATGTACTGTCATGTGTGTGGTTATTATGATAAGAATGTTTATTTAATTATTTTATGTATGTTATGATCTCCATGTAAAGCGCTGTGAGCCCGGCTGCTTGCTGAGATACAGCGCTATAAAAATTATTAATCTATTATTTTATTATTTTTATGATTCTTGTGAAAATAATTTGAGCCTTGCCACTTACAGTTTGTAACTGTTAAGGACCTATTCTGGAACATTATATCGAGAAAAACATGCGTTATTATAGCAGAAATACTGTAATTGATGGGTAATATATAAATTTATTATACTTTCTATTTTATCAACACACATATCGTGATTTTTATGAAGTGTTTTGATTTATCGTTATGAAAACTTCGTGATTTCTATATACTTATCTATAGATTTTAAGTGAAATTTGAGACTCCAAAACGAAACATAATTATTATTATTGTGCTTACCCTGTAGCCTAGCATGGGCAATGCGCTCGTTACATAATAACTGCCAATAATTATAGTTATAAAAAAAAGCTAAAAACCACAAAAGTAATGACGTCATTTATAAATAAATTGTCATGTTCTTTTGAAAAAAACGAAAGATTATGATTCCAAGTTGATTAATTGTTATTTTAACTTAAATATTGTGTGATTAATATTTTATTAACAGTTATTTATCGTTAACATCTGCTATCCTAGTTTCTGTAAATTAAATTATGTAAGTGTGGTTTCTGTTCTGGTGTTGTTTATTAAATCCTTTATATTAACTCGTGGTGTCTGGTGGCACCCTGTCGCCAAAAAATTGGATCGATTTTAACCCACTTACTCGTAAGCTAGCGAGCTGAAATTTAGCAGGCAGTTTTGTGCCAATGATAAAAACTATATATCAAAATTTCAGATCGATCGCATGTACCGTCATTAAATTATTGAATTTTTAGATTATTTTATTTATTCATATGTATCATATTATTTTTTGAGATAGAGCGTCGCGGTGCGTATTATATTGAACAAACTTTTTGTCGCGCAATAAGGTGCGCATTTTATTGACAACACTTTTTATGAACATATTCCTGATCGGTGCGCATTAAATTAAACATGTTTTACGACACAACTACAATTTTGTATTTTTGGATGGTCTTGCGCTGCATATTATAATAAACATTCTTTTAGTTACTTCTCGTACATAAAGGAGTTATAGTGAAAACACTTTTTTTTTACGGGTTTTTTTTAATTTTTAAATATAACATTTAGAACTTCAGAAAAAATATCGCATTATTCTATGTTGTTAAAAAAATTACACTGGGAATTGTTTTTCCCGCTAGCGATGCACCACAAAGCATCACTAACTGTATGTACGATGAAACTTGAAGTGTTTTTTATTTACCAACCTTACTTTGGACGATTAATTAATAGAAATGTTTTCTGTAAAAAAATTTAATTTATTTATAATTAACAATTGTGTGACTCTAAATATTAAAGACTTGTGTTATTAGTTGTTTTATATGGACGTAACATAAAGAATGTATAGAAACATAAAATTCGAAGGACAAATTAGGTTTTTAAATTGTATTCACATAGAATTCAAAAGAACTATAAGATTATTGTAAGTGATTTAACATACATGCTTACCTTACTATATGCTAAATAGTTTTCCTTCTCTTTTCATCTTTGTGACAAACACCAGTCTATTTTATCCAAGTGCTATGTCACTTGATCTCGATCCCTTTAAATAGGGATACAATGTCATGAATTGTTAGGTTTCTCCTAACACTGAAAAATGCTTAGTCCATTTTCAACAAACTATCTTCACCGGTTTATGTCATAATTCTTAAAATTACTTATAGTTGATACATATTGTATAATAAACTTGTCTTTGTTGTCTACAGGAGTAGATACTTAATATGTAACATTAAATAATTACATGTCAGCTTGAAAGGATGTTACTCAACAACGTACATGTCGCTAAAGTACTTTTGTAAGCGAACAAGGAAAACACAACTAATACCTATTTGATTATAATTTTTAAAACAATCTATATATCTTCTATATATATAATTCTCTTCATGGGACCATGCCAGGTAAGCAAGCTGCAAGTATGTGCAACCGAGCATGACGAATGACCCTCGCTCAGGTCAACTAATCACTGTTGGCAAGCGTGGTGGGATGAAAAAAAAAGGTGGGGGGCCGGGAGTGGGTGGTATCAAAACTCTTGCGTTCACTTGCATTGTTCCTTCACAGAAACATGAGATTCAGTCCGCCTCGTACGGGGAGATCCTGGGTTCAAGCCCCAGCGAAAACATTTTTTAAAAAAAAATTTTTTAAATATGTCTGTTTGTGCCCGTTCTTTTACCCCTTTATCGCCAACACTAGTGTATTACCCGTCAAAAATGACGGGAGCTTTCAAAATGGATATATTTCAGTTTTTGTAATAGTCCCTTTTGCCTGAAAGCCGCATAGTAAATAATCAGAAAATGTAGAGAGACCAAGAGAGAAAAATTAAATCTCTTTTCCATATTGAACAATTTATGCGGACGTTTGAAAATAGTGGGTTTGTTTTGCAATATATTTTTCAAGGTTATTTTTTTAGCTGTGGGCTTTCTAAAATCTAGCGTTACAAACGGACATAGTAGAGTATATATATTTTGATTATATATACGAATATATGTGTTATGAGAAAACCTCCAAGGTTAGGCTTGGCGTTATATAAGTTTGCATTTATAATAATGATATAATCATGATAATAGTAAATGCATATTGAATTACACACAGCATAAAGTGATATTGCGGCAAAGAAGTTTGAAGTTCGACGTATTAACAAATATTCCTGAGGAGTCAGCCGGACGTTAAGTTGCGGCATTGAATAATGCGCACCAATTATGAGTGCACCAATAATACAGCACAGTGCGTTAAAAATATAGATTATGTGATCCACATCACGCATATTTGTGATTTGAAGCCGTTTAAGCTTCATCGATTCATTGTTACCACAACATTAACAAAACATGTAAAAAAATAAAATGTAATGTTTACACATGTTAATAACAAAGAACTATTCATTTTGCATGAAACGTAGTAAGCAAAGTTTTGTCACAGGATAACAGAAAAGATTAAATTATCAACTGTTAATCATATTTACAATTTAATATAAACGTGTTAGTAATTCACATAAACGTTTTTATTATTTTCAAGTCAGCACCTTTTCAAGATCTATTATGAATTGTCAGTTTATGCGCACATTGGTCCATACATTATTACCTTTATATTAACAAAAAAATGTAAATAAAAAATGTGTAACTATTTACATATATGAATAACAACGAACTATTTATTTTGCATGAAACCTTTGAAGTAAAGTTAAGCACTGCATAAAAGAAAATATTAAGGTATCAACTTTTTAGGAATTCTAATAAACGTTTTCATTATTGTCAAGTCAGCACCCCTTCCAGTTTATATTAATAGCAAAGATTTTTCATGCAAAATTAGTCTAAGACGCATTAAAATATTGCATGTAAATAACAAAATATAAAAAAATCTATTGTGGGGAGGAGTCCGATTTTTAAATATGTTATTTTTTTAAACATACAAATATGCAATCTCAAAGTGTATAAAAGAAAAACAAACGGAAGCATAAGTTGACAAATTTAATTTTGCAGTAATAAATAATGGCTTTGTACTTCAAAACGCATCGAAACTTGACAACCGAACGACAACCAATTGTAAATTTCATAAACCGAAAAACGAATGTTATAAATTAATATATAGAAAATTAAATTTATAATTACGTACGTAATATTGACATGTACACATACACAAAAACGGGCATTTAATACAAAAAAAAATAATAATATTAATCACATCAATTAAAACATTGCTCTTTTTACTTCGTTCCCTTCACACATTAATAAAAGCTCAAATAATGACGTCACGTCACACTATTTTATGGTGAGCAACATTTTTTGTTATAATCTCGAAAGCAACTTTTTATTTTTTTTTATCGGGAATTACCTCGCATAGCGTAGGAATGACTGACAGACACTACTGACTTGCGTGACTATTGCAAATTATATAGTTTTTTAAGACGCATGTGTTCTCTGTCTGTCGTCTGGATGTTCCCTATTAACTCAAGATCCAGACAACCAAATAACGTGAAATTTGGTACACGTGCACAAAATTATATCGTAAAGGTTATTAAACAGGTTTCGTTCCATATATATAAGATTTTGGGGACCGGGGACCCAAAATGTTTTTTTTCCTCATATGAGCTATATAAAATATAAATTATTGAAAATTAAGACGTAAAATAATAAACATTTTGGTGTCGAGATTAACAATCTGGCGTTTATTGCCATGTGACGTGACGTCATAGTTGGATTTCATATTCATTTGTTAATAGGAAACAAAGTAAAAAGAGAAGTGTATATTTTAATGTAATTTTTTAATGTTAATATCCCGCTGTGTGTTTGTGTTTAAGTATGTGTTTTCACGTGTGTGAATCAGTGAGTGTGTGTGTTTTTGTTGTAAACTTAATGTTATGAAACGGTTTATTTTGATGTTTGTTAATGGTGCGCCTCTAACAAGATTACGTATATATTTTTAAAACTTTGTTTGCAAAATACATCTTTTTTACTTTACACTGTTTCTTTTATGTATTTGCTAGATGTATGCCACCCAGTCATTCGATCAAGCTTTCTCCTTTTATTGGTGAGGGTAGGAGTCAATAATATCGTCCATCCCTGGGTGGCATAAACACTATAGCTTAGCAACTGTTTTTATACTCTTTGCATAACTTAAACTAAACCAGCCGGGTAAATCTTAAGCTCAAACCTTGCGTTTCGATATAGTTCTTTAAAACAAATAAACCCCATACACACCTGACATAAACAATAATCTAACGTGGGGCGGGGCCCCACGTAGTTTTTTTCTTAAATGAGCTATATAAATCGGGCTCATCATTAAATCTCCAATTTCCTGTGTAGGTAGAAGCATGAAACTTTGGGAAGTTGTTATGTACAATCACAAAATGATAACTGGCGAAACATTAATACAAATTTTCACTCATTGCGTGATCAGATGCCTGAATGTAGTTTTTTTTAAAAATGTAAAACTGACTCCATAATTCTCCAACTTACCGTGTAAGTAGAAGAATAAGACTTTGGGAAGTTTTTGAGTACCCTCGCGCGATGGCAACATGCGAAAAAAAATTATAAAATTATCACTCACTAGGGGGTCTTGAGCCCAAATGTAGGTTTTTTCTTATATGAGCTATATAAAACAGACTCATTATTAAATATCCCATTTCTCGTGTACGTAGGAGCATGAAACTTTTGGAAATTGTTGAGTACTCTCACGCAAAGATAACATACGAAAATAATTAAGTTATCAGCTCGATAGGATGCAAATAAACAGTTTTGTACGCTTCTACAGAAAACCTTATTTTAAACCCGGGAGAAGCCGGGTACTTTTCCCTAGTAGTATCAATATTTGCCAAGACCCAGTAAAACAGATTGGTGAATAAAACCTTCAAAGTTTAAGTAAAAATGATTAGGAGCCCCCGGGCCGAAGAAATTGAATTTATGAGTTAACTTCCCCAAAGTATTATAATATAAGCAATCAAGTTTTTATATGATTATACTAAGTTTGGTCAAGATCCATTTATTTAGCCATTAGGTAACGCTTAAACTATTTTTATACATTATTAAAGCAAAAATGGCATACAGGCCATCTGGCCTTATCTGTACAAAATGTACATTTTGAGAAACCTGTGTATTTCAATCTGGATCATAATGGATGTGTTTGTTATGTTTTGTTAAGCTCGAATAAATATGAATGGGGAATAACATCTTAAACATTTTGTAGAAAACTATTAGGGGCCCCCTTCCCCGAAGCAATGGTCATTAGGTTTAAGTCAGTTCCTGTGCTCAGATCACTTTTGTATTATTTGTGACCTTAGGTCAGTTCCTGCCCTCAGATCACTTTTGTATTATGTGCGACCTTATGTCGGTTCTTGTCATCAGATAACTTTTGTATTATTTGTGACCTTAGGTAAGTTCCTGCCCTCGGATAACTTTTGTATTATTTGTGACCTTAAGTTGATTCCTGCCCTCAGATCACTTTTTGTATTATTTGTGACCTTAGTCGGTTCCTGCCCTCAGATCACTTTTGTATTATTTGTGACCTTAAGTCGGTTCCTGCCCTCAGATAACTTGTTTATTATTTGTGACCTTAAGTCGGTTCCTCCCCTCTTGTCTCATTAGTTCACAAATGTTGGAGTTTTTAAAAAAAAGTTTTTAAATTCTCAATAAATATTACTCAAAGCTGTCATTGCAATCTGCCTTGTATCATTTTAATACGTTGATCCTGGCGACAAACGTTAAAAAAAACTGTTATATATAGTTTTATTTTTATTCCGTTATGATATGGTGTAAAAAAAAAGTTAAAAGTTATATTTTAAAAAAAAATCATTTACTTAATAATGTTTACTTTGTTTGCTGAATGAAAAGAAGTGCGTTGAAATAAATACATCAGTATCACTATCTAAAGGAATGATCAATTTTATCTCTTCTGATTCGAAATGTTACAGATAGGGAGAGACAGAGAGGGAGAGAGAGAGAGAGAGAGACAAAGACAGAGAGATTGAGAGAGACACATAGTTAAAATAATGAAGTGAAAGTGAATGCGTTTTGTTCCATGACAAAACGACAAGGTGATAATGTTTTAATTTCATAGTTTAGATTAGATGTCTATAAATACAATATTAAAATCTGATTTTTTTAGTTCACAGCTGTATTTGTAAGCATATTTTTAAAGGCATAAAAGAAAACATTTTGGTAATACAGATTACTTTAAAATGTCTCTAAAAATTGTTACTTACTTTTTAATATAATTTAAATTAAAACATATTTATATTAATAGTGCAAACTAGTTTTTCTTACGAAACAATACATCAGTGCTGTATCATGCAGCGCTGCCAAGAAATATAATTTTAATGCACGTCTTATATAATAAAAAGATTTCATTAAAAATTGTCTTGGCTTTACAGAATATATAGACAAAATATTCTTAATTCATTGTGTTACTACCTTCAGGTTTGGAAAGAAATCGGCTATCATTTACTTCTATTTCTCTCTGTTGTTATCTGTTTCAAGGAAGACGTTTTTGCTTACACGTTCGTTGGTTTACCATACAGTATGTCTTTTAACGTATATTATTTTATCCTACAATATATCATTTCACATAAAGCTACGATTTATATCTCATATTTAGTATGGACTATGCGCCAAATTAATTTTTTTCATTAGTGATATTGGGCCACATAATGTACTTAACAGCTCAGCACTTGTTTATGACATTGTCATAAAGCTTCTTATAAACCACATTTAGCTGCACTCAAATTTTTTCTTGCTCCATTGTCTATGGTCAAACATTTACAACCAGATATAAAACCATATAAATGATATCCAGTTAATATTAATATTTCAATACATACTTTGATATTGCTGATTTGTTTCTGACACTTCTTATTCGAAGAAAACTAAGTTTAGATTTTGAAGATATTCTCTTTATTTCTTTGTTTCATCTGCCTTACTGTGTTATTGTATAGACTAGACACCAAAGACAATTCATTTGCTTACTATTTTAGCATTTACCCTTTTACATTTATTTTTGCCTGAATGTTTTCTTATTGATTACCATAAGTTTGATTATAATGAGATTGACCGTTTGTTATTACAATAGCAAACCAAAACTCTATATCATTTTTGTGTAGGTAAATGTAGCGTGTTATCCGTACTTTAGAAACGCGTACCTACAAGTTAACTATAGTGAATTAAGCTCAAATGTATTGTTTTCATTGCATAATTATTTTGTGTATTTTTATTTTATTAAAATGTGAATGACTAATGTAATTAACTTGTTTTAGTATATTAAATATATATTTAATGGGGAAGTGAATCAAATAGAAACTATCTGCTTTAAGGGTAAATATCTCATTTGGGGCCGTCCATAAAATACGTCACTCTCCAAGGGGCAGAAAGAGTGTAAGAAAGTGTGATGTCACACATTATTTTTTTATATATATTTTTATAATTTATATTTTTAGTAAAATTTAAATAGCTTTAAAAATAATTGTCACAAATTTTTAATTTAAAAAAAGGCCATAATGTAAGTTTGTTAGTAAATATACGATGTGAAACCCTGAAAATAAATCAATAAACAGTGCAATTAATGTCGTAAATAAATTCGATTTTTCACAAATACAATAAACAGTAGGTAGCAACAGTATTTTTAGCCGATCTGTCATGTTACATTACGATATATATGTCTCTATGCCACTGAATTCGAAAGGTGGCGCTGCTCGATGCCATCTGTCGGAAACATTCTGTTACGAGATGAAGCTGCTTGAATGAGTCAAAATATTAAATCTTATTTGACTTTATGAGAAACGTAACATTTTCTTCTGCCTGGGTAGATTTAAAGAATTACTCTTTAAAAGCTTCTACAAACAGGGACCGAATGCTGGCAAAACAACTTGTCACCAGTGGCATAGCGTGGGTATGTGCTCCCCCCCCCTTGGGGGCAGAAAATACGTGAACAGATCTCGCCCCCCCCCAACACAAACACCGGCTCCCGAAAATTATGTAGATGCCTTAAACAAATTATAATTTTTATTAGAAAGTAACAACAAGGACTGCACATTTGTATATTTCAAATAAATAGAAAGGCTTTCATTTCTTGAATAAAATTAAAGTTATCTCCTTTTCCTCATATCATAATCTTTGATGTATCAATGTTGTCAGCCACGCTTGGCTCAGTACCAACAATAACAAATATAGACTAGTCAATTTTGGGGTTCGTTATTGATCGTAACTAATTTTTTAAAAATCGTATCTTATATTATTAGCTAAATTTAAGAGAATCTTTACTCTCGCCTTTTATTGCTTACGATATATTTACGCATTATTCGAATTTTAAGTATTATTTGACGAATGTTCAATTCGAGCCTAAATATTTTAATAACCGTGAAAATCAAGGTTATAACTTGTTCTTTTAGGTAATATTTCGTTGATCTAACATGATGCTACAAGGACATGTTAGAAGGTTGTCACTAACATAAATATTTCGTTGATCTAACATGATGTTACAAGGACATGTTAGAAGGTTGTCACTAACATAAATATTTCGTTGATCTAACATGATGTTACAAGGACATGTTAGAGGGTTGTCACTAACATAAATATTTCGTTGATTTAACATGATGTTACAAGGACATGTTAGAGGGTTGCCACTAACATAAATATTTCGTTCATCTAACATGATGTTACAATGACGTGTTAGCAGGTTGTGACTAACATAAAAATTTAATTTTAGAAACATTATATTGGGGGAAAAGGTAATGTTTAAGTTACATAATTACTCAAGAATATCATTTATAAGCAATCTGTTTAAACGACTCAGGACTCCTGATAGAGTGTTTTATCATTTGTTATACACAAAAGTTAAGGAGAAAATTATTTTCTTTTATTCACGCTCTGGTTATGAATATATTTTAAAAATATTAAACAAATTATTGTATTAAAGCGGAAAATTTGTGCATTTTAAATTGAATTTCAAAATGTCTTGATGTATAGAGAAATAAACAATTCTTTATTTTAATTATTTGTATAAAAAGTAGCATTATTTATTTTATTTCTTAATCTTTATTTTAATACCAAATGTGTTCTTAGTATATAGTGTTAGTCCTCTCGAATTCGTAATATCTTAAATTGGACAAAATAGAGATCAAAAGTGATTATCTCATATAGCATATATGTAACCAATTGGTTTAACTGAAATTTAATGAATTAGTAAATATATATATATATATATATATATATATATACAATATATATATATATATATAAATATGTAACATATCAGGAATAAAAAAAAGAGAAACGATTTTAATTGAAGACTTATATTATAATATCGAACTAGCATTGAAAGTGTATTTCCTTTCAGCACCGCACCATAAAACACTGTACTGGCGTGTTTAATATACTCTGTATTTGCAAAATCTCAGTTAGCGCTTTTAATGAATGTCATTTTTATAAGGGAGACAATTCAACAATTTAAAATATAATATTTTGATAAAATATCATTTCTAAATTTCTAAAAAATAAATTATAATATTTGTCAGGAAATATTTATTTATTAAAACATTTACTTACAATTATTTACAACATATTAAATTGCAAGGAAATGTTTTTTTCTTTAAAAACTTACTGATTGAAAATTAAATTGTATTAACTATTACATGTTTATATTGACTGTCATATGTATACATGAACATGTTACATCTTGATGTGCGTACTGTGATCAGTTGTCTTTACATTTGTAAGAGGCTTGCCTTTACATTCGATCCCTGTAACAAGGATACACTTTAAATAAGTTTGTTTTTTTAATTCCTCTACCTGCTACCTAATCTTAAGACAAGCATTACTTAGACTAATGGAAGAGTCTATAGCATAATAGTCTAATGTTTTGTCAAATTCAATTTGATCAGTAAACTTTTAACATCTGGTTCAGACAAAGCTATTGTATAATGTAAAAAACAAAGGAATGTAGAGAGGACCAACTTTTTAAAAGTCTAAATAATTAAAATCCTATCATCAAAGAGAAACAAACAAAATAGTTAAATACGTTTTCCTCGAAATGTGTATTTTGTTACCTATGTATTTTAAAACTAAGTTCTTCAATAGGAATAGGCTCATAAACAAGGGGCGTACGTGCAACATCTGCCAACCGGTTGGTCTCCAATTTGTCCCCCACTCTAAGTCAATCAAATGATAATTTGTTTGTTTATAAATGTGTAGGTATAATAAATGATTGTTATTGAGACACATATAGGTGGAGATTTTTCCACAATTGGATGCCATATTTAAATTAGGCAGTAGTAAAGGAAGCCGCATAATTTGATATACTTAAATATGTAATTTTTATTTAAAAAAAAACAAACTACACACTTCTTTAAAGGCGAAAAGTGAAAACATTTTGCATATTCACTTCTTTTTTAAATCACTTTCTTTTCAGATGTATCCACAAATTGAGTGCATATTTGAATGTTTCTTTTTTTTCGTATCAAAGCTCTCCCCCAATCTCCAGAGTCGTGTTGGGCAGGACTCGCGCCTTCTGGTGTAACGTCAAAATAAACTTTTAAATTATAGGGTGGAAAAATATCTGACCCTATCACTTTACACTAAACGAAAATTTCGGTAAAACATCCTTTCTTTTTGCATTTACGACAGGCAGAAATATTTATTTTAACGCAATTTCGCTTGGGAATTGCGTTTATATATTTTGAAATATCCGGCCTGTCTTTTTCAGCTTTGAACAGCAACTCCTCCTGAACCATACCAGATAGAAGGTTCGGGTCATTTTGCAAATATGTTAAGGACGTCCCAAGGATGTGCACGGGCCAAAAAATTAGCCGAAAAGATTTGCTGGATTTCCTGGAAAATCCAAAAAACCCGAAACAAATATCAGAATTTTCTCAATTTCTCGCCAACCATAACATCTATCGGTTGAAACAAACGCCAAAACAAAAGCTATTATTATTTAGAACAATGTTGGAGAAGGAATTATAATAATCTCATTTAGTCAGACTCTCGTAATTTTAAACAGCAGTTTGTAGATAACAATTGCTTTGTTTAGTTTCAAAATTATTGATTTGAAATTAATTGTAATGTAATCTAGAATGATAGTTAATGGGGTTTTCCCGCTTTGTGAATGCTTATGTTAGATTGTAGCGTGGTGCGGATTATATTGACACATAATTGGTGTGATGTAGCGCGAGGGGATTTGACGTCATATGTATTAATTAATTATTTGAATCGACTTTTAATATAATCTAGATTCTAGAATGATTTCCCTTGAATAAAAAAAAATCGGAAATTCCTTGTTGGAAATTGCGTTTATATACACATTCGAGTTTTTACTACTTGTTTTAATTTGCATAAGGACCAACACACCTGAGGGAACTTTGACGTGTAGTATAATAAACATAATTATATAATACTTTGGGAGAATGAATAAGAGAGACAATAATTGTTTTGCAATAAATCAAGTAATTTCAAGAAGATATGAAAATAATTATTTTGTTTACAATGCTTAAGGCTTCTCCATGTTATTCAGTCGTGAAGACGAACTTGTTGTCTCACAAGGCAAACTTCGTGATCCTAATTGGAGGATTATTATTAAGAAACATTTTTCTGTCTTAGACCATACCAAGAGTTGTAAACTAATATATGACAAGACACTAAAAAATCTTGCTAAAATTCTATTGTCTGCGCCATCAAGGTGAAGGACGTGCACAGAAGAGGTATAAATTATTATGTGTAACTTAAGAGCAGAAAGAACGAGTTACAGTGATTGAAGTTTGACATGATTGTATCTCTTGTACTTTGACATATATCTGTAATCAGGGCTGGACCACTAAGTTTTACATGATTGTATCTCTTGTATTTAACATATATCTGTAATCAGGGCTGGACCACTAAGTTTTACATGATTGTATCTCTTGTATTTAACATATATCTGTAATCAGGGCTGGACCACTAAGTTTTACATGATTGTATCTCTTGTATTTAACATATATCTGTAATCAGGGCTGGACCACTAAGTTTTACATGATTGTATCTCTTGTATTTAACATATATCTGTAATCAGGGCTGGACCACTAAGTTTTACATGATTGTATCTCTTGTATTTAACATATATCTGTAATCAGGGCTGGACCACTAAGTTTTACATGATTGTATCTCTTGTATTTAACATATATCTGTAATCAGGGCTGGACCACTAAGTTTTACATGATTGTATCTCTTGTATTTAACATATATCTGTAATCAGGGCTGGACCACTAAGTTTTACATGATTGTATCTCTTGTATTTAACATATATCTGTAATCAGGGCTGGACCACTAAGTTTTACATGATTGTATCTCTTGTATTTAACATATATCTGTAATCAGGGCTGGACCACTAAGTTTTACATGATTGTATCTCTTGTATTTAACATATATCTGTAATCAGGGCTGGACCACTAAGTTTTACATGATTGTATCTCTTGTATTTAACATATATCTGTAATCAGGGCTGGACCACTAAGTTTTACATGATTGTATCTCTTGTATTTAACATATATCTGTAATCAGGGCTGGACCACTAAGTTTTACATGATTGTATCTCTTGTATTTAACATATATCTGTAATCAGGGCTGGACCACTAAGTTTTACATGATTGTATCTCTTGTATTTAACATATATCTGTAATCAGGGCTGGACCACTAAGTTTTACATGATTGTATCTCTTGTATTTAACATATATCTGTAATCAGGGCTGGACCACTAAGTTTTACATGATTGTATCTCTTGTATTTAACATATATCTGTAATCAGGGCTGGACCACTAAGTTTTACATGATTGTATCTCTTGTATTTAACATATATCTGTAATCAGGGCTGGACCACTAAGTTTTACATGATTGTATCTCTTGTATTTAACATATATCTGTAATCAGGGCTGGACCACTAAGTTTTACATGATTGTATCTCTTGTATTTAACATATATCTGTAATCAGGGCTGGACCACTAAGTTTTACATGATTGTATCTCTTGTATTTAACATATATCTGTAATCAGGGCTGGACCACTAAGTTTTACATGATTGTATCTCTTGTATTTAACATATATCTGTAATCAGGGCTGGACCACTAAGTTTTACATGATTGTATCTCTTGTATTTAACATATATCTGTAATCAGGGCTGGACCACTAAGTTTTACATGATTGTATCTCTTGTATTTAACATATATCTGTAATCAGGGCTGCACCACTAAGTTTTACATGATTGTATCTCTTGTATTTAACATATATCTGTAATCACGGCTGGACCACTAATCACCGATATTGACGACTTATATTTTAAACTCTATTTCTGAAAATTTATTTTACGAGAAATTAAATAGTAAAAAAATATTTTAAAAAAAAACCGGATATGCTTTTATTTACATATAGAAAGTGCAGTAAAAAGAAGAAAATACAAACTTTCTATGATAACAGGTGAATTCCGTGAACCTATCCACAACACATAAAAGAGTGGGGTGGACATCACAACACATGTCTCTTTGCAACCAATCTTTTGCAAATAGATCAATATGTCTAATTAAATGATAGTAGCATGAATATGATCAAAGTTGTGAAACTTTTAATGTTTATTAATAGTCAAAACTAATTTGTATTTATGTTTCGCAGCCTTGTAATTGATAGCGAGTTTTATCATATTTGTTAACTTATTCACAATAATCAGTTAATTCAAAAGATTCGACTTTATTTCAAAAATCTTTAATTGTGACCATTTTAATTCAAATTATTATGAATAAATAGCTATATAGCAATGATAACCAATGTTTGTTCCTACATTTTGTAATTCTCAGCCTCGGCAGCATTTAGCCATTAACCCAGCAAAGTCAGGCTAAATCGTGGAATAAATACTAATAAACATAAACACGTTCTTTAAAACATCAATATCAGCTCAGATGAGCCAAACTTACAATTTGTTTTTGAGAATATCAGTGATCTATACGTACTAGTAAATGAAAGAAATCATTTATTGAAATAAAAGTGTTACTTATATTATGTTTGGCAGGAATACTGTGTGCTCATGTTAATAAAAAGGTTTTCCCCGCAAACATGTATTGAATTACTTGAGCTCATGAAACGACTTATATCTATAAAACATGCCTGATTCATATATCAAAAACAGAAACTGCAATTATTTGCCTTTCTTTCCATAACTATTGAACATTGGTTAGAATACAGATGTGCATTCCCGCAATATGAATGTTTACATTGTATTTAAAAAAAATATTTTGTAATTGTCTCTATAGGGAAATCTTATTCAATAAATTGAATTAAGTTTTAAAAAATATATTTCAAAAGTTGTTCCGGTGGTTAGAAAAGTTTATATTTTAACAGAGAAAAATATATTTCATAGTTTATTCAAAGCTACTGTAATTTGCATGCTTAAGAGTAAGCTCAGCATGAAATTTAGTCATATTAGAACTAGATTAGCCAAACTAACATTGAGTCATATTAGAACTAGATTAGCCAAACTAAAATTTTGTACACATAGAGATACTTGACTTAACAAATAATTATTGACATACATTTACTTAAGGAATATAACTTTTAAGGCAGTAAACCTCCACTGCAAAGCGGGAACATCTTAGTATATATAGAAATACAGATTAATTTTAATTATGCAACCTACTTTACATTTTGTATTAGTAGATGGATAACATGTAAACAGGGTATGTGTGAGCCTGACAGGACGTAACAAAACAGCGAACGTTTCGGCAAAGGGCTTTCTTTAACGAAAAATCTATAAGCCTGATTGCACGCCAGCTATTCCACATTTGCCCTGTCTAGCCACTTTTATTGTACAATATAATAAGTTTGGAACCCTAAAATCATTTGGGGCCCCTGGCTTTAGCCCAATCAGCCCCCCCCCACCCTTTTTTAAAAATCCATCATAGCTGATTGCATCTCACAAACATTTTGTTTACATTTTGTAGGTTATTTAAATTTGTTTATGTGTGTACGTGTTTGTCGTTAGAAAATGACAATGAAGTGAGGAGTTTGCGATTATTATTGAAATGAAAATATACAATACAAATACATTCTCAAGTACATACAAATTTATTAATAGGATTTTTTGTTGTTGTCATTAAAGAACAGATGAAAATCTGTACATTAAATGGCTTTTTATTGTCATGTCTGACATGCATTTAGTTCATATTTCCTGTCAGCGCGCACTAAAAAGATCACACTTTTTTTGAGATTCGAAACAACGGATAAAGGTAGGACTCAAGTATCTCCTGTATAAAAGGACCGTTGTAATAGATAAGATATGAATGATTCCAAGAATGCTGATATGATTGTCATTTATAAGGAAGATTACATTAGAGATGAACAATTCAGACGTTAGTATATTTTACAAATAGTTTTGCAGAACATACTAATACCTTAGGAGCCCTCCCTAAATGACGACATACGTCGGGATGGGGGGGGGGTGGTCACACTTTTGTGAGATGGGTGACAATGGAGAGGGTTTTTTACTTAATACTTGTGATGTCACATCAAAAACTCGCAACTTTAAATGAAATCTCCACTTAAATGATTGATTGTATTCAACGTATTTAATGACAATTTAAAAGGCTTCGCAAGTGTTACGATATTAGACTGCAGCGTCACACTTAATATAAACTTAAATGACAATAGCATACATAATAAAATGTACATTTTCAAATAGGAAATAAGGTGTTATTTTTTTTTAAAAATAATTTATTTTTTTGGGGTGGGAGGGGGTGTGAAGCTTTGTGACGTCATTTTTGTTTATTGTTAGTTTATCTAGGTTTTTCCTAAACTTGTCACTGGCAGCACTGCATACACCTCTTGTAGTTAACTATTTATTCAAGTGGCATGCTACTTGACTTCTCTCCTTTTAATGAGGGATAAAAAAAAGATAAAATTTTTTTTAAATTGAGCTTATCTTAACCCTGGTATAGGCCAGTATTGCTAACTTTTGGGAAATTTCCCAAATCGTTGAAATTTTTGAGCCAAATTTATAGAAATGGGGACTTGGGAATTTATGAGGATTTGGCCTTAAAAATGGAAATTTTTGAGATTGTCAAATTTTCATATTTAATACACACTTAAATGACAATAAAATAAAATGATTTGAAACATGCTCCTTTTAAAATAGGGAAATACTCTTTTAGGGTAGGGGGTGGGCTTTGTGACGTCATATTTGTTTATTTTTAACATGTCTATGTTTTTTATTTCGGATCTAGGTAGGTGTTTTTTTTTGTTGACTTATTGGTTTTGTTTTTCCGCGCTATTTGTGACTTCATATTTGTTTATTTTTATCGTGTCTAGGTTTTTTTATTTGGGATCTCGTTTCTTTGACGTGTTGGCCAGATTTTCCCGCGCTTCGGAAACAGGATTTAATGCATGTTGGAATTTTTAGTCTAATCTGGGAATTTTTTTACTCCTGCCTGGGAAAAGTTGGCACCTTGCGTTAGCAGCACTGGCTGTGGTGATTATTATGTGCTTGCACTTGAAAACAAGTAATAAAAACTCTAATGAATATTTAAACGCGATTTCCAACAAAGAATTTCCAATTTTTTTTATTAAAGAGAATTCATTCTAGAGTCTTACCAAGAATGTGTCAATATAATACGCAACGCGCCACAGTCTAAGATTCGCATTCACAAGCAGGAAAACCTCATTAACTATAATTCTAGATTACATTAAAAGTCATTTCAAATCAATAATTCTGAAACCAAAAAAAATTGTTGCTATCTACAAATTGCCTCTAAAATTACAGGAGTCGAACCAAAAGAGATGTAAAAAACAACAGGAATTGACTGCTGGTAGATGTCATAAAAAAAAACAAGCGAAGCCAAATACCATGTAGAACTCGAATTGCAACTATTTTGTCCCCATGAAACTGTGGGGTTATCTTTCCCACAAAAACGTAAGATCGCTGTTGGTGACCAAAACTCCAGTTCAAGACTTGTCCAAAAGAGAACTACCATTTTCATGTACAAGCTTTTATAACTTATTGTCAATGAACGCTGATTGGCCATTTTCTATTTTCATTTGGTTTCAGTCAAGAGTGCTAGTCCACTTCTGCCTCCGAGTTCTATCATCGAGAAGTTTCTCTCACATACTCCGACCTAAATTAAATAGGGGAATGGTGGGGTTTTACCATGTTTTATTACCTCCCGTCTTTTCATTTTAGGGGTCTTAGAGCAGGAAATGTAACACGAAGCTTAAGGGTCCCGTAATTTTCGTCACTGGTGATATTAATTATCTCTGTCTGATATCACAGGTGATATGGGTTATGTCTGTCTTTAATAACAGGTGATATGGGTTATCTCTGTCTGTTATCACAGGTGATATGGGTTATCTCTGTCTGTTATCATAGGTGATATGGGTTATCTCTGTCTGTTATCACAGGTGATACGGGTTATCTTTGTCTGTTATCACAGATGATATGGGTTATCTCTGTCTGTTATCACAGGTGATATGGATTATCTCTGTCTGTTATCACAGGTGATATGGGTTATCTCTGTCTGTTATCACATTTGATATGGGGAATCTGTGTCTGTTATCACTGGTGATATGGATTATCTCTACCTGTTATCACAGGTGATATGGGTTATCTCTGTCTGTTATCACAGGTGATATGGATTATCTCTGTCTGTTATCACAGGTGATATGGGTATTTGTGTCTGTTATCACTGGTGATATGGATTATCTCTGCCTGTTATCACAGGTGATATGGATTATCTCTGTCTGTTATCACAGGTGATATGGGTTATCTCTGTCTGTTATCACATGTGATATGGGTTATCTCTGTCTGTTATCCCAGGTGATATGGATTATCTCTGTCTGTTATCACAGGTGATATGTGTTATCTCTGTCTGTTATCTTAGGGGATATGAGTTTTCTCTGTATGTTATCAAATTTCGCTTTCATGTCAGAAACTAATGGATGCGTTAGTGTTGTCTGTCCTAAATATCTAATTGTAAGAGTTGTCTATATTAAGACAAATCTATCATTAAGTTTTGTCTGTCTGTTACATTTGAAAATGTTAGTTCGGTCTGTAAATTTGAAAGATGTTTGGGTTGTCTGTGTTTAAGTTGTTTTGTGTTGAATGTCTATAAATTTGTACTTTTGTTAAGTTTGTTTTATGTCAGTGATTTCTTATTTGTTGTATGCCCTAAATAGTAGAGACGTTTAAATTGTCTGTGCGTAAAAGTTTTCTGTTTATTAGTGTTGTCCGTCTGTCGGTAAGAATTGTTTGATTGTAAGTGTTGTCTCTCAGTTTGTTAGAGTTTCCTGATTCTTAGTGTTGTATTTTAGTTTGATAGTGTTGTTTGATTGTTATGTTGTTTAGCCAGTAAATTCAATAAGGCATTTGAACAAATTCCATACATCATATTTAAATGGAAATGAAATCATTGACACAAGTTTGAACTCACATAAAACACTTAAGGGACAATTTACAAATTAAAATATGATCTATTGTAATATCTGACGTGCAATGAATCTTTATTTACCATGCACGCAGCACTAAAAAGCACCGCTATAAACTTACTTAATATGAGATTTTGGTTGAGACAACTTACGCAGCAGAGCTAATGAGAAGAATATACATGTAATATTAGTTTCTTTAACTTCGTTTTAATTGCAATCTATAAGTCCTTACGACATAATATTACTTAATTGTATTGCATACACTTTGTATTGCAGGTACATAACTATCATGTATTGAATTTTATTTTATTTGAAGGAAAAATACATTTTTAGAAATCGTGTTTCCTAAAATGATGTCAACTATAAACATAATGCATTTACCATCATGTATTGATTTGCCTAATTGACGAACATTTCGTATTCTGCATTGTCTTTTGCGAATTTTCTTTATTTAAGTGGCAAGCCACTTGTCTTCGATCCCTTTAATAAGGGATAACAATTCCAATGAATTTCCAGCTTTTTCCACCACCAGTGTAGACAGAGCCCAATTTAAACAATTTCTTGTGACTAGTTTATTTTGTTCCTGTATGGCTCAGCATAGGGGTAGGCGTTGCAGCAATCCATGGGGTGCGGTAACGTAGTTTTTTTTTAAATGGGGGGGGGTGGGGCGGAGATTAAATTTAAAGAGGTGGTGATAGCATCAAATAAAGAAGAAAGTATTTAGAAAATTAGATTTATGTATTCGCGAAGCTATACAGCCTTCAAAGCTACAAGAACGTGTACTAAAATTTATGGTGATAAAAAAGAAAAGGGATTTAACCTCTTTTCGAACTCTAAAAGAAAAAAAAATAAACATCTGTCTTGACAAAAATCTTTTCAACCGCAACACACAAGATGTCTATGGCTTGCTGGCTTCATACGAAATTTCATTAATGATTGTCAAATCGGAAAAAAAACTCATACTATTGGTGGAAAACTAATTATACTGGCAGGAAGTGAAGTAATACGCACTGAGCTACTGATAATATCAAGAAAATGTGGTTGAGCGAAAATTCCCGGCAAAGAAGAACTAATTAAATTGCTAAATATGTTGTAGGTTCATTGTGCAGCTATTTAATAACATCTCATTTTCTATTTAGTTAGATGAGTAATCTTTGCCAGGAAATTGGACAATACTTGTAATCATACGTACGGTTAACAAGTGAAAAACAAATTTCCAAAGAAATTCCATTTGTTCACTTTATACAAACTGAATATTAAATGAGAATCAATATTTTATTTTTAATGAGTTTTTTAATGAGTGTTTAAATAAAGAAAATCATCTAAGTAATATCGTATCATTGGTCACAGATGACTCTCCAGCGATGGTAGGGCGCTACAAGGGTTTTCTTGAATATAAAAAAAAATAAGATGCCGAATGCATTCACAGTATACTGTATCATCCATTGTCAACATCTAGTTGCCACACATTTAAGTGCATACCTAAATAAGTCATTAAAATATATCATTAAAATATATCTACTTCATAAAAAACCCGTAAAATAAAAAAAACTGTAAAAAAACAAGTTTTTGACTATAAATCCTTTATGTACGAGACGTAACTAAAAGAATGTTTATTATAATACGCAGCGCAAGACCATCCAAAAATACAAAATTGCAGTTGTGTCGTAAAACATGTTTAATATTATGCGCACCGATCAGGAATATGTTTATAAAAAGTGTGGTCAATAACATATGCACATAATTGCGCGACAGAAAGATTGTTCAATATAATACGCGCCGCGACAATCTATCTAAAAAAAATGATACATAGAAATAAATAAAATAATCTAATAATTCAAGAAATTTAATTAGAGTACATGAGGTCGATCTGAAATTTTCATAAATTGTTTTTATCATCGGAACGAAACTGCCTGCAAAATTTCAGGTCGCTAGTTTACGAGAAAGTGGGTTAAAATCGATCCAAAATTTTGACGACAAGCAAACAAGCAAACAAGGGCTCAAACAAACAGACACCACGAGTTAATATACATGATTTATTAAATAAAAATAATGTGCACCGATCAGGAATATGTTTATAAAGATTGTTGTCAATAAAATACGCACCTTATTGCGTGACAGAAAGGTTGTTCAATATAATACGCACCGCGACACTCTATCTCAAAAAATAACATGTTACATAGGAATAAATAAAATAATCTAAAAATTCAATAATTTAATTACGGTACATGCGATCGATCTGACATTTTGACACATAGTTTTTATTATCGCCACAAAACTGCCTGCTAATTTTCAGCTAGCTAGCTTACGAGAAAGTGGGTTAAACATGGATCCAAACTTTTTGCAACAAGCAATCAAGGGTTCAACTAGACAGCACGAGTTAATATAAAGGATTTAATTTAAAAAAACGTAAAAACCAAGTTTTTCACTATAAATCCTTAATGTACGAGACGTAACTAAAAGAATGTTCATTATAATACGCAGCGCAAGACCATCCAGAAATACATAATTGCAGTTGTGTCGTAAAACATTTTTAATATAATGCGCACCGATCAGGAAAATGTTTATAAAAAGTGTTGCCAATAAAATACGCACCTAATTGCGCGACAGAAAGGTTGTTCAATATAATACGCACCGCGACGCTCTATCTCATAAAATAGCATGATACATAGGAATAAATAAAATAATCTAAAAAAGCAATAATTTAATTACGATACATGCGATCGATCAGAAATTTTGATACATTGTTTTATTATCAGTACAAAACTGCCTACAAAATTTCAGTTCGCTAGCTTACCAGGAAGTGGGTTAAAAATCGATCAAAAAAAGTTTTGGCGACAAGCAATCAAGCAAGCAATCAAGGGTGCAGACATTGATTGACATAATATTTACACAGTTTTGTATTGAAGAGGATACAAATTTAAACGTGTGCAACTTCATACAGAAGTTCGTCTGTTGTCAAGAGTGTCTGTTTAGAAATGTTTTATAAACTGTTTAACTCAGTTTTCGATTTCTTGAGGGTTATAAATGATTCTTAAAGATCAAATTAATACAATCGAAAACTTACCTGCCTTACCTGACGGATAATCTCAAAATTTAATTAAATTATTTGCAGCTTAAAGTTGATGAATTGAATTTAAAAGAAAAAAATCTGTCATTTCTGCTTGTGTGACGAAAATTGTACAGTACAAAAAATTTTGTACGAAGAGAATTCAGTCAGCTCCAAAATTTATCAGGAGCAGAAATAAGATATGAAGACGTACTTTTTATTGTCAGCTTTTGGATGCATTCCATTCAGATTTTAATCAACAGTTTGAATAATTTTGAAAATGAAAACACCCGATTGGATTTTGTATTTTTAACGCAATTTCCCTTGGGAATTGCGTTTATAGATTCGAAGTGTCTGGCATGTCTTTTCGAGCTTTGAACTTCAACTCCTACTGAACCATACCAGATAAAGGTTTTGGGTCTTTTGCAAATATGTTAAGAACGTCCCAAGGATAATGCGCGGGGCGAACAAATTACCGAAAAAATTTATCGGATTTCCTTGAAAACAATTTAAAAAAATAAAACGAAAAAATATCAGCTTTAATATCAGCATATTAAAATTTATTTCCATTCTTTTCATAATTATATATTTAAAATAAACTCCACCGTATTTTCAACCAAGATTACTTAACATAGAAAAATCGTTATTGACATTAAACCAATGACTGAAAGCAATGGAGTAAGTGGTGGCAAACAGAAAATTAAATGGAGGTGTGGAGCTCTCCTTTATTACTGTTGTCCCGGTAGTGTTAATATGTGTTGCTTGGAGCAACTTTTTAAAATGTTTGTTTTTATTTTTACATTATGGGAGTGTAAATTTATGACTGTGTAATATTTGGCTCCATTATTATTAATCGTTTATGTATTTTGAGGAAAGTGTCTCTTCGGTTTGAACATTTAAGTAGATTTTTACTGATACGAGGATTGTCTTTCCAATCACGTTACGGATAACGCGAATGCTGACGTTTTCCTTTAAAAAAACGTGTACTTCTTACAGTTACAATTTTGGTGTTAACATTTCTTGAAAGATCTTGACTTGACTACGAGTAATTCTACGTCACGTTAGTAAAGTTTTTTTTCATTAGAAATCAGATTGAAAATGTGAGAAACCAAGGGATAAGATAATGTTGTCTGTCTGCATTGTCTGTCTGTAACAGTTGTCTGATTTTTATTGTTGTTTGTCAGTTTGTTTGTCTGTTACATTTTCTAATGTTACTTGTGTCTGTCTGTTGGTGTTGTCTGTCTGTTACATTTTCAAATTTTACTTTTGTGTGTCTGTTTGTTTTGCCTGTCTTCCTGTAAAAATGTTTGATTGTTCGTATTGTTTTTCAGTTTGTTAGAGATTTCTGAATGTTAATGTTGTATAAATGTTAGAGTTGTCTGATTGTTAATGTTGTGTAAATGTTAGAGTTGTCTGATTGTTAATGTTGTATAAATGTAAGAGTTGTCTGATTGTTAATGGTGTATAAATGTAAGAGTTGTCTGATTGTTAATGTTGTATAAATGTAAGAGTTGTTTGATTGTTAATGTTGTATAAATGTAAGAGTTGTCTGATTGTTAATGTTGTATAAATGTAAGAGTTGTTTGATTGTTAATGTTGTATAAATGTAAGAGTTGTCTGATTGTTAATGTTGTATAAATGTAAGAGTTGTCTGATTGTTTATGTTGTATAAATGTTAGAGTTGTCTAATTGTTAATGTTGTATAAATGTTAGAGTTGTCTGATTGTTAATGTTGTATAAATGTTAGAGTTGTCTGATTGTTAATGTTGTATAAATGTTAGAGTTGTCTGATTGTTAATGTTGTATAAATGTTAGAGTTGTCTAATTGTTGTTGTCTGTTTGATTGATCTTTATGATACTAACAGCTGTTTTGCCAGTAAGTTCTATAAATTATTAGAAATAAACCGTTCAGTATAAAATATTAATGCAAATAAAATTATTTACCCAAGTGTGAACTCACAAATACATATAAAAATTAACAATTCAAATACTTTCTCTTGTCATTTCTGACGTGCAATTAAATTGTAATTTCCGTGAATGCCGCACTAAAAAGCACCGCTATCGACCTACTTCTTATGAGATTTTATTCGAGACAACTAAAGCGACAAGATTAATGAGAAGATCATATTATTATATACTTTAACTTTATTATATTGCAATCTACGAGTCTATGTGACATAGTACTACTTATTTGTATGGTATACAATTTGTATTGCATGTAACTAACTATTATGTATAGAAATATTTAATTCCATGGAAAATACATTTTAAGGATCCGAGTAATTTCAATTTAATAAAACTATAAATTTAATAAATTTACTGTCATGTTTTGCTGTGCTTCATCAATACAACCCTGCACCTTTACTAAATGAGTCTTTATGTAATTATCCAAGTGGCACGCCACTTAACTTCGATCTCTTTAATAAGAGATAACATTTCAATAAATTTCGAGGATCCTTCTACCACCAGTATAAGACTGAGTTCTATTCAAACAATTTCTTGTCAATGGCTCACTTCCTTCGATTTTAAATGTTTCATAAAATTAGTTACTTACAAAAGGAACATTCAGTACCTTAACATTGACTTTGTTGCATCAAAGACTAAATACAGAGCGATAAATTTGTTGTTGATATAAACTCTATATTTTTTAACTCCTCATAAAACTGTCTAATATCAAACAAAAATAGTTCTTTAAATCTAGAGAGAGTGAGAGAGACAGTAACAGAGAGAGAGAGAGAAATAGAGGAGAGATAGTGAGAGAGAGAGAGTGGATGTATAGGAAGAGAGAGAGAGAGAGAAGAATAGGGGGGATAGAAAGGTGGAGAGGATAGAAGAGACAGAGAGAGGGATCTAGCGACTGAAAAAGAAGGATAGAAAGAGATAAAGAGAGAGGGGGGGGAAGGGGAGAGAGAGAGAGAGAAGAGAGAGAGAGAGAGAGAGAGAGAGAGAGGGAGGAGGATAGAGGGAGGAGAGAAGGATGGAGAGAGACGGGATATTGAGAGAGAGAGAGATTAAGATAGATAGAATGAGAAAGGGGGAATGATAGAGAAAGAAGGATACAGAGAGAGAAGGAGTTCATTAAAACTTCTTTTTAAAAACAGAGCATTAAGTCCAAACTGCGATATCACCATTGACCGAAGGAAATATAAGCTTGTAAGGTTTATAAAATCTACTTATGTATATTGTATGGTTAGATATTCACAGATGTCCCCAGACATCGGGACTCCGTTGAAAGTTATCAACATAATAAACATTGATATAATTTTAATGCTAACGGTTGAATCAAATAAAGCGTATTACAAAATGTACAAATATTGTAGTTGAAATTAAAAGTTTACATTTACTAGGTCGTGAATTGCCCGTCTTTTGACTCGCGATGCTGTGAGTTGATCTTTAAGTTACGACGAATGTTCTCTGTTGACGATCTAGTTGGGGGCACTAAGTCTTATCTTTATGTGTTACAGGCACGCATTCTAAACAGAAGATTATTTCGTACTGCGCTTATCTATGGTTTGTGTCTAGTCCTGCATTCGTATTAGAGTTTTAAATGTTGATAAAGTGGTTTTCCTGGTTTCTTCAGGCCACCCATTCTGCGCCCGAGTTCTGGACGAGAAGAAGGATAATTTGTATGTGTTTGTTTTTGCACAAGACGATGGAGCGCGAGCTTTAACAGCATGTAAAAAGTTGTATGAATAATAAAATTAAAGAATATCAGCCTGAACACACACTCTTACCTCTCCACCGTGGCAAACTTCAGGAAAGTCTGCGTAAGACTGTTTTGAATTTCAACAAGTTAGTAGTATGATAAACTTTGTAAAAGCCAGGGAACTTAATCACAGTTGTTAAAAGCACTGTTTGAAGATTTGGTTTGAATATTATATTATCTATCACGGCAGTTATTGAGGCGAGTATGAGATCTCAAGGGAGAAATATTTCTGATACTGGAGATGAAGGGTTTTGTCTTTGATTTTGTTACTAACATAGTTAATGAAGAGTGGAAGTCAGACTTCATGTTTGCCATTAACATTATGGAAAATTTGAATGAACTGAATGTCAAGCTTCAGGGCAATGGCTTGTTTGCACATGAAATTTATGTGTATATTAAATCATTTCAGACAAAACTCTCCCTGTTCTCCAGGCAAACAGGTGAAAACAGGTTTTGCCATTTCCCTTTGCTAAAACAGAAAACAATTTCAAGTAAAATGGCTGACAAGTGCAAGGTTCAGTTGGATGCCTTTGCTGTGGAATTTAAAAGGAGGTTCCAGGACGACTAGAACCTGGAGCAACTCCTCCTAAACCATAACAGATAGAGGTTTCGGATCTTTTGCAAATATGTTAAGGAGCTCTCAAGGATGTGCAAGTGCCAAAAAAGTACCGTAAGAACTCAGAATGCTTTCCCTTGAATAACAAAAAAATCGGAAATTATCAGACAGAGATTTAGTTTAAATAATCCTTCCAGTTTTTATTACTTGTTTTAAAATATTTTTAAGGGGCGCGTTCGTACCCACGAATTTGAGTAAGTCGGGACTGGCGAAACCCGAGGACTCCCTGTGTATAATTTTGTCATACAATAGTCTTAAATGAAATATCGACATATTTTTCTCAATGACGTTATTACAAGCAACGTTTTTTTATTAATGTAAAACGTTGGGGAATAGGGTTTATCACTTTCTGTTATCAATGGATAAGTTAGTGTTGCCTGTCCTGATTGTCTGTCTGTAAGAGTTTTCATGTTTGATATTATTGTCAGTCTATAAGAGTTGTCTGATGTTTTGTGTTGTCTGTCACTTTGTAAATGTTGTCCTATTGTTATTGTTGTCTGTTTATACGATTTCTCTAAGATTTTTTAAAGGTTTTTCTTTCTGAAAGCTGTCTGTTCGTGTTTCCTAACTGTAAGATATAACTGAGTGCTAGTATTGTCTGTATGTAAAAGTTGTCTATTTATTAGTGTTGTTGATCTGCCCGTAAGAATTGTTCGATTATAAGGTTGTCTGTAAGTTTGTTAGAGTTTTGTTATTGTTAGCGTAGTCTGTCAGTCTGATTGTGTTGAATGATTTTTATTTTTGTTTTGACAGTAAATTATATAATACCGTAGATAAAACCCGTTCGGCATATTTAAAAGGAGATACAATCAATGACCTCAGTTTGAACTCACATACACATAAAAGGGAAAATTATCAATTTAAAAGACTTTCTATTATTACATTTGACGTGCAATAAAATTTGTTTCTATGAACGCCGCTCTAAAAAGCACAGTTATCGACATACTTGATATGAGGTTGTAATTAAGAAAACTTAAGTGACAAGATGAAATAGAATCTCATATTATTATCTTTAACTTGTGTTAAATATCAATGTACACGTCTATGCGTCATTGTACAATTTATTTGTATTTCAAACATTTTGTATTGCATGTAACAAAATATTATTTATAGAAATGTTATAATGAAAGGAAAAATACATTTTAATATCTTAGTTATTTCAAATTAAAATAAAAACTATATTTTTTTACAACTACCACCATTTATTACTTTGCCTAAAAGATAATATGCGTGTGACGACAGTAATTAAACTATATTTTATGAAGTGGCAAGCCACTTCACTTCGTTCTCTTGAATAAGAGATATAATAGTCAGCTGTACGACGATAATCGGTTTAAAACCAGAGTTACATAATCGGTTTTTGAAAAAAAACACGCAATTAACAACCCTAAATATGACTATCCCTCGCTAGAATTGGCCAAACAAAGTTTATGTGTAAGGGATGGTAGTAATAAATGGGAGGCGGGTAACAACAACCTAAGTGTGCATGTCTTCACGTTTACTCGCTATTTTTTATTTACTTGGTGCTGGTATTTGTGTCTGTACTCTCAACCCCCCCCCCAACCGTTCTTTGCACTGTCTATGATGAGCCAGTCTTCGGCGTATGCTATGCAATAAAGAGGTAAAAGAACTGACACAAACAGACATTAAAAAAAACAAAAAAAACAATATATTCGCCGGGGCTTGAACCAAGGACCTTCCTCGCATGAGGCACACGTGTTAACCAGTACACTACGAATCTCACGTTTTCTGGGAAGGTACAATGCAAGTGAAATGCAAGGGCAATTTTTGGTCACCCCTCTACTACCTTCGCTTGTCAACCGTTAACTGTGTTTAGTTGACCCGAGCGAGGGTCATTCGTCATGCTCTGTTGCACATACTTGCAGCTTCTTGCCTCGTAGGGTCCGATTACGAAGAGAATTATATATATATATATATAATATAATATAATATATATAGATGAACTAGTGTATCACCCATCAAAAATGACGGAAGATTTCAAAATAAATATATTTCATCTGAAGTCTAGACATTTTGAAAAAATACACATCAGAATACAAAATAATATAATACAGAAGAGCTTTCATTTTTTTAAATTCAAAATTTAACAATTTTATGCGGACGTTCAAAAAGAGTTATTTTGGTGCAGTGATTTGGTGCGCTGCATTCTAAAATTAGTAGTATGACAAACGGACGGGACGAACATACATAGCAAATTGTGTATATTGATTGCGCGGATTCTCCTACAACTAGTATAGACTTGTTCATTTCAAAGAATATTTTGCCACTAGTTCATTTTGTTTCATTGATAAATATACATTTGTTCAAGAAAAAATGTTCAAAAAACCGACTTGAACAAAAATCTTTTCAACCGCAAGCACACAAGATGACCATCGCTTGCTTTTTCTTACAATATTTCGTTAATGATTTCCAAATAGGGAAAAACCTCATACTATTTATTGAGAAGTTATTATACTGGTTACAAGTAAAGTAATATGAACTTCGCTAAACAAACCAGCATCTTATATATTATTAAGAAATTTCCTGGAGCAATAATACAATGAAAAGAAGAAGAAATGAATTGGCCAAATATTTTGAAGATTTATAGTGTTGTAATTGAAAGTCACTTCAGTTTTCTACTCAACTTTGTCAGGTAATAAAACTTTATGTTTATCATACGTGCGGCTATCAAAGGACGAAAAACAAATTAATAAAATAATTAGATCGTAAAGATATCCAAATTGAAACTTCAAAAAAATCAAAATCTAATGCATTAGATTAGTTTGTTTTTCTAAAGAAAAAGAAATACCTATGAGTAATATCTTATCATTAGGCACAGACGGTGCTCCAGCGATGGTAGGGCGCTGTAGGGTTGTTCTTGCATATTTAAAAAACGTTAGTGCCGAATGCATGCACAGTACACTGTATCATCGTCAATACACAGTACACTGTATCATCCATCGTCAACATAAACAGTACACTGTATCATTCATCGTCAACATACACAGTACACTGTATAATATATCGTCAACATACACAGTACACTGTATCATCCATCGTCAACATACACAGTACACTGCATCATCCATCGTAAACATCTGATTGACAAAAATTTAAGTGCAAGCCTACATAAGTCATTACAAAATTAATTAAAGATATCAACAAAATCAGAAGAAAATCACTAGGACGACAATTTAAACAACTTTGTAGTAAAAAATATTTTTAAAAATTTCATTAGCTGCTTCATACAGAAATTTGTTTATTTTATAAGTTGTGTAAATTGATGCTAGAGGTGTTGAAAGAAATAAAAGAATGCTTTACTTTGTGGCGTGGCATGGTTTTAACACATCAGTGAGAACAACACATTCATCCCATGGTTTTAACACATCAGTGAGAACAACACATTCATCCCATGGTTTTAACACATCAGTGAGAAACAACGCATTCATCCCGTGGTTTTAACACATCAGTGAGAACAACACATTCATCCCGTGGTTTTAACACATCAGTGAGAACAACACATTCATCCCGTGGTTTTAACACATCAGTGAGAACAACACATTCATCCCATGGTTTTAACACATCAGTGAGAACAACACATTCATCCCTGGTTTTAACACATCAGTGATAACAACACATTCATCCCATGGTTTTAACACATCAGTGAGAACAACACATTCATCGCATGGTTTTAACACATCAGTGAGAACAACACATTCATCCCATGGTTTTAACACATCATTAAGAACAACACATTCATCCCATGGCTTTAACACATCAGTGAGAACAACACATTCATCCTATGGTTTTAACACGACAGTAAGAACAACACATTCAACCAATCTGGTGTGAGCTTCCAACATTCGTAAAGAAGTTTATTATAAAATTTAACTTATTGCTAGTGCATTTCATCGCGTCCATTGTTCCCTTAGTACGTATAAACCTCTTTACGACTATTTTTTTTAGACTAATTGATTTCTGTTTATATTAGTTTGTTTGTTGTGTTTCTTTTTAATGTTATAAACAGAAATTATATTTTTTATTTTCCATTTTGAAGGCATTTAGGCGACACGTGCGTTGTTTAGTATAGCGTCATTTCAAGCTGACGTATAACCATTTTATATAACATATTAAGTATCCACTCTTGCAGACAACAAAGGCAAGTTTATTATACAATATATATATCAACAAAAAATTAGTAATTTTTAAGAATTATGGCATAAACCAGTGGAATGAGTTTGTTGAAATTGGATTTAGGCTTTATATGTGGTAGGATTCTCCTAACTATTCATTGACATTGTATCCCTATTTAAAGGGATCGAGATCAAGTGAAATAGCACTTGAATAAAATAGACTAGTTTCCTGTTGGGAAAATCCAGAATACAGTCAGTAAATTACATATTCATTCCGGTAAGCATATCTGTTACAGTACATATAAAAATTATATAGTTCTTTTAAATTCTTTATAACTAACAATGGTAAATTTATTTTGTCCTTCTAATGCTGTCTCTATACCTTTTTTACGTTAGGTCCATTTAAAAAACTAAGCAACACAAGTTTTAATTTTAAAAGATATAAAATTGTAAATTATAAATAAATAAAATTTTTCAAAGAAAACAATTTGTAATCAATTAATCATCCAAACTTCGGTACATCACAACACCTGAATTTCATCGTAAATACATTTGTCGGTGCTTTGTGGTGCATCACTAGCGGGAAAAACAATTCCCATTGCCATTTTTAACAACATGGAATAATTCTACATTTATTTTAAGTTTATAAATAATATATCTAATAAAAAATATATACAAAAACATTTTTTTAATTTATTTTAGAAATGCACTAAAAAGTAGAAAATACAAATTTTATAAACATTTACTAACAGGTAGAAAATTAATTTAAAATTTGAAATTTACAGTCAGAAGAGACTTTTAGTTCAAAATTTATGAAGGTGTAAACTTTAAAAAAGGTGAAATCGATTATCTCGTTGTTTGCCATGATTATAAGTCTAGGGTGCTCAATTTAAACTTAGCGAATAGCTTTGTCTAACTTGATGAATATCTTTGCATAACTTAGCAAGCACATGGTGTGGCGCTGTGTGAGTGTGCACACTACAACATTATTAACTGCTTAGGACAACAATCTCTCTCACAGACTAGGGGCAGTTTGTTACTGGACCACTGGCGTGTCCCTGCTCATCACGGGACTGGTAGTTGGTCAGTCGCTAGTGACCCGTGCCGGTCACTAGGCAGACTGCTGAGGTATAGTCCGATTAAATTTACAAAGCAAGCTAATATAAGACTAGTAAAAATAAACAACACCAGAACACAAACCAGACATACATAATTTAAACTACAGAAACTAAGATAGCAGACGTTAACGATTATTAACTGTTAAGTCATGATTTATAACAATATAATAAAGTTAATAGAAAAATTAATCAATGTGGAATCTTTTTCTGTTTTTTTAAAAATATTACTATGTGTAAATGACGTCATTAATGTTTGTGGTTTTTAGATATTTCTTTTATAACTATAATTAATGGCAGTTAGATTAAAAAATATAATTATTAAAGACTAAGACATTTTTGCGTACCATTATTGTAACCCGTTTAAGCAAAGTAAATCAAATATAATAATGAAATATAATAAAAGGCAATTTTCTGTCCGGTCATCAATAGCGATTGATAAAATAAACATTTTCTATAATTACATGTGAAATCGTGAACCTATCCACTGCACATAAAAACGTGGGGCGCCCATCACAACTCATTAATCTTTGCAACTATTCTTTTGCATATAAATAAATATTTCTTATTAATATGATAGTAGCATGTATATCATCAAAGTTGTGAAACTTTTAATGTTTATTAATATTCATACGAATTTGTATTTATGTTTAGCAGCCTTGTTTATGATAGAGAGTTTTGATGAACGCCCTTAAGCTTTTATGTGCAGTGGATAGGTTCACGATTTCACATGTAATTATAGGAAATGTTTATTTTATTTTATTCTTTTTAGTGCACTTTCTATATGTAAATAAAAGCGTGTCCTTTAAAAAATTTTTTTTTACATTATGTTATTTTCTACTTTTAAGTCTCAATTTTTTTTAAATGTGGGTGTGAGAAGGGGCATAATTGATCAAAGGGAATGTTTGAATAATCAAAACTCCTGTTACTCTTCTTGTTATTATCATTAGATTTAGTTTCGTATTACTGAGCTGTTAAACACGTGATGTAAACATTGTCGGTGTCTGCATGACAGACCCATAGTAAAACCACGTGCGCACAGGCCTTGAACGCACACTGTCACATGTTCACCTAACGCCAATTGGCTGCAAAAGACATGACCCCATCTATTTCATTGGTTCTGTCATCCCAGCCCTCGCCTTGAAAATTACTATGTCGTTAGGCGTTGATTGAGAAATAGAACGAAA
Organism: Ampullaceana balthica; assembly: GCA_944989445.1. Lineage (NCBI taxonomy): Eukaryota > Metazoa > Mollusca > Gastropoda > Lymnaeidae > Ampullaceana > Ampullaceana balthica. The sequence goes on from CALYLW010001463.1 coordinate 53,868, forward strand.
TATAGACATAAACTAAAAATACAATAATTTAATTACGTTACATTCGATCGATCTGAAAATTTGATACAATGCATTGTCAGCCAAGATCTATCTGTGGTAAAATTTTGAGATCTCTAGGACTATAAGAAGTGGGTTTAATTTTATGTTACAAAATTTGACGGAAGGATGGATACAACATACAGTGTGACTTAAATAAAAGCGTGTAATAAAATAAATCAGTTTCATTATCTAAAGGAATGCTCAATTTTATCTCTTCTGATTCGAAATGTTTACAGAGAGGGAGAGACAGAGAGGGAGAGAGAGAGAGAGAGAGACAAAGACAGAGAGATTGAGAGAGACACATATTAAAATAATGAAGTGAAAGTGAATGCGTTTTGTTCCATGACAAAACGACAAGGTGATAATGTTTTAATTTCATAGTTTAGATTAGATGTCTATAAATACAATATTAAAATCTGATTTTTTTAGTTCACAGCTGTATTTGTAAGCATATTTTTAAAGGCATAAAAGAAAACATTTTGGTAACACAGATTACTTTAAAATGTCTCTAAAAATTGTTACTTACTTTTTAATATAATTTAAATTAAAACATATTTATATTAATAGTGCAAACTAGTTTTTCTTACGAAACAATACATCAGTGCTGTATCATGCAGCGCTGCCAAGAAATATAATTTTAATGCACGTCTTATATAATAAAAAGATTTCATTAAAAATTGTCTTGGCTTTACAGAATATATAGACAAAATATTCTTAATTCATTGTGTTACTACCTTCAGGTTTGGAAAGAAATCGGCTATCATTTACTTCTATTTCTCTCTGTTGTTATCTGTTTCAAGGAAGACGTTTTTGCTTACACGTTCGTTGGTTTACCATACAGTATGTCTTTTAACGTATATTATTTTATCCTACAATATATCATTTCACATAAAGCTACGATTTATATCTCATATTTAGTATGGACTATGCGCCAAATTAATTTTTTTCATTAGTGATATTGGGCCACATAATGTACTTAACAGCTCAGCACTTGTTTATGACATTGTCATAAAGCTTCTTATAAACCACATTTAGCTGCACTCAAATTTTTTCTTGCTCCATTGTCTATGGTCAAACATTTACAACCAGATATAAAACCATATAAATGATATCCAGTTAATATTAATATTTCAATACATACTTTGATATTGCTGATTTGTTTCTGACACTTCTTATTCGAAGAAAACTAAGTTTAGATTTTGAAGATATTCTCTTTATTTCTTTGTTTCATCTGCCTTACTGTGTTATTGTATAGACTAGACACCAAAGACAATTCATTTGCTTACTATTTTAGCATTTACCCTTTTACATTTATTTTTGCCTGAATGTTTTCTTATTGATTACCATAAGTTTGATTATAATGAGATTGACCGTTTGTTATTACAATAGCAAACCAAAACTCTATATCATTTTTGTGTAGGTAAATGTAGCGTGTTATCCGTACTTTAGAAACGCGTACCTACAAGTTAACTATAGTGAATTAAGCTCAAATGTATTGTTTTCATTGCATAATTATTTTGTGTATTTTTATTTTATTAAAATGTGAATGACTAATGTAATTAACTTGTTTTAGTATATTAAATATATATTTAATGGGGAAGTGAATCAAATAGAAACTATCTGCTTTAAGGGTAAATATCTCATTTGGGGCCGTCCATAAAATACGTCACTCTCCAAGGGGCAGAAAGAGTGTAAGAAAGTGTGATGTCACACATTCATTTTTTTATATATATTTTTATAATTTATATTTTTAGTAAAATTTAAATAGCTTTAAAAATAATTGTCACAAATTTTTAATTTAAAAAAAGGCCATAATGTAAGTTTGTTAGTAAATATACGATGTGAAACCCTGAAAATAAATCAATAAACAGTGCAATTAATGTCGTAAATAAATTCGATTTTTCACAAATACAATAAACAGTAGGTAGCAACAGTATTTTTAGCCGATCTGTCATGTTACATTACGATATATATGTCTCTATGCCACTGAATTCGAAAGGTGGCGCTGCTCGATGCCATCTGTCGGAAACATTCTGTTACGAGATGAAGCTGCTTGAATGAGTCAAAATATTAAATCTTATTTGACTTTATGAGAAACGTAACATTTTCTTCTGCCTGGGTAGATTTAAAGAATTACTCTTTAAAAGCTTCTACAAACAGGGACCGAATGCTGGCAAAACAACTTGTCACCAGTGGCATAGCGTGGGTATGTGGGGGCAGAAAATACGTGAACAGATCTCGCCCCCCCCCCAACACAAACACCGGCTCCCGAAAATTATGTAGATGCCTTAAACAAATTATAATTTTTATTAGAAAGTAACAACAAGAGGACTGCACATTTTTATATTTCAAATAAATAGAAAGGCTTTCATTTCTTGAATAAAATTAAAGTTATCTCCTTTTCCTCATATCATAATCTTTGATGTATCAATGTTGTCAGCCACGCTTGGCTCAGTACCAACAATAACAAATATAGACTAGTCAATTTTGGGGTTCGTTATTGATCGTAACTATTTTTTTAAAAATCGTATCTTATATTATTAGCTAAATTTAAGAGAATCTTTACTCTCGCCTTATATTGCTTACGATATATCTACGCATTATTCGAATTTTAAGTATTATATGACGAATGTTCAATTCGAGCCTAAATATTTTAATAACTTTGAAAAATCAAGGTTATAACTTGTTCCTTTATGTAAATATTTTGTTGATCTAACAAGATGCTACAAGGACATGTTAGCAGGTTGTGACTAACATAAACATGTAATTTTATAAACATTGGGGAAATAATTAATGTTTAAGTTTGATAATTTCTCAAGAATACCATTTATAAGTAATCTGTTTAAACTAGGGGTGCGGAAATTAACGATTATTTTCTCAATTAACCGTTACAAATTTTAACGATTAAATTATTTTTAACGATTAATCGACCCACCACTTACAAATTATTGGAAGTCAAAAAGTAAAAACAAAATAGTTGCGATAAATAATAAATTTCCTGACGATTACACGCATATTTTGGTTTTAAACTATTGACTAACGGGAATGTTCAAAATGTTGATAAAGTTTCTCTACTTGGTTCCAACACATCGCAAATTATCAAATTAAATGAAAAGGCTATTAAGCTAAAGGCAGTAATCGAGTCTAACTCAGAGACAGAAAATGACGACATCTCTTCTGATGCATTACTGCGTTACAAAATGGAGATGAAAGTTCCTGAATCCATTAACCCTCTACAATGGTGAAAACTTTTTGAACACCGATATCCGATAATGGCATTCCTTGCCAGGAACGTTTTGTGCATGCCAGTGACCTCAGTTCCATGTGAATGATTGTTCAGCTCGGCTTGTTATATTGTCAATTAGACCCGCTCATTACTTGAACTAAATAATGTCAAAATACTTGTATTTCTGCGTAGTTGGTTAAAAGATGACATTTAAAGGAGACATACCAGTGTTATTTAGATTTTCATCAAGATCGTTTAATACGTTTACTTATGACATCATAAATTTTTATTTTTGGCTTTAATCGAAATTAACGATTAATTAATCGTTAATTTTTCTTAAGTTAACGATTAAATTTAAATTAATCGTTAACAGCCCTAGTTTAAACGACTCAAGACTCCTGATAGAGTGTTTTATGATTTATTATACACAAACGTAAAGGGGAAAATGATTTTGTTCTATTTACCCTCTGGTTATGAATATACTTTAAAAAATATTAAATAAACTATTGTATTAACGAAAAATTTTATTCATTTCAAATTGAATTTCAAAATATCTTGTTGTATAGAGAAAGAAACAATTCTTTATTTTAATTATTTGTATTAAAAACAATATTATTTACTTTATTTGTTAATGTTCATTTTAATACTAAATGTGTTCTTAGTATATAGTTAGTTCTCTCGAATTCGCAATATCTTAAATTGGACAATACACAGATCAATAATGATTATCTCATATTAAATATATATAACTATATGGTTTAACTAAAATGTAATGAAAAATAACGACCCTTATTTCTACTATCCCGTAAACATAAACTGATTGGCGGACCCTAGCGAGAGTTAGTTATGTTTAGGGTTGTTAATTGCGTTTTTTTTTGGTTTTTTTTTAAAACCAATTATCGATTTTCTTTATTTAACTCCGATTTTAAACCGATTATCGTTTTATAGACTTCATAGAAATTAGGGGTGTACTGGACTTCGTCTGCGGCTCTGGCAAATTATGGAATCCGGCCATATTTACAAATCCAGCTTCGGCAGAAATTAGATTTATAAATCCGGCAGGATCCGGCTTGCCAGCTTTGCAATAAAATATTATAATTTTATCTCCTGCTCCGGCAAATCTAGAATCCGGCAGTTTTGTCAAAACTGTCTTCGGCTCTGGCCGGATTTCAATTCATAAAAATGGTCGAATAAAATTCGATTATCTGTTTGGGAAATTTAAAACCGATTTCGTATTCAAATCCGACATTCGTTTAACAGCCATAGTTATGTTAAAAAGGGGGAAAAGAACGGGCAGAAACAAACATTTTTCAAAATTTAAAATAAAATAAAAAATTCCTCTTGGGTTTGATCCAAGGACTTTCCGCGTGCAGGGCGGACTTGATAACCACTACACTACGAATCATGTTATTCTGTGAAGGAATAATTAACCTTAAAAACACTTTTTAAAAACTAGTCTTATATTAAAAATGCACTAATTTTCTACTTTTTAGTCTACGCATTTTACAGTAAGTGCAAAGCCAGCTTACCTTTTGACAATAAATCTCTTACATATGAGACATAACTAAAAGTAGTGATTATGTTCAAACGTGACATTTACAGACTGAAACAGAATTATCTCCCCTGGATTTTATCTCCCCTGGGCGCAGGGACGGTATAGGGTGTGAACAGTGACGGTCGGCGTCAACGCGTGAACTGGGCACGTGAAAAAATTATAAACAAATAGTTGGACGGTTGGACGGAGGGTTCCAATTAAACTTACAAAGCAAGCTAATATAAGACTAGTACAAATAGAAGTAAATAAAACAAACCCGTAAAAAAAAGTTTTTGACTATAAATCTGACTATAAATCCCTTATATATGAGACATAACTAACAGTATTGATTATTTTCAAACATTTACAGACTGACACCGAGTGATGTCCCTTGTCTTTAATAAATGGGGGTGGGATGTGAGGGGGTGTCGGCACGACGGTCGGCGTCAACACGACGGTCGGCGTCAACTCAAACTCACGTGGAAGTGGGAGAAAAAAACAATAACAAACAGTAAATTTAAATTACATACCTCATATAAGGATAAACTAAAAATGCATTAATTTAATTACGGTACGATCGATCGATCTGAAATTTTGATACGATGCATTGTTAGGTAAGTCGGGTCCGTGTGCCAAATTTCGGCTCGATCCGATCACGGGAAGTGGGTCATTTTCGACTTTTGTTTTTCCGCCCGCCCGCCGAGCCCAAGATAGAGACGGCCGCGAAGTTAATATAAGGGATTTAATAAAACAAACCCGTAAAAACAAAGTTTTTGACTATAAATCCCTTATATATGAGACATAACTAACAGTATTGATTATTTTCAAACATTTACAGATTGACACCGAGTGATGTCCCTTGTCTTTAATAAATGGGGCTGGGATGTGAGGGGGTGTCGGCACGACGGTCGGCGTCAACACGACGGTCGGCGTCAACTCAAACTCACGTGGAAGTGGGAGAAAAAAACAATAACAAACAGTGAATTTAAATTACATACCTCATATAAGGATAAACTAAAAATGCATTAATTTAATTACGGTACGATCGATCGATCTGAAACTTTGATATGATGCATTGTTAGGTGAGTCGGGTCTGTGTGCCAAATTTCATCTCGATCGGATCACTGGAAGTGGGTCATTTTCGACTTTTGTTTTTCCGCCCGCCGAGCCCAAGACAGAGATGGCCGCGAAGTTAATATAAGGGATTTAAAAACGCAACAGAACGGCAAGTGAAGTCAAGAGGCTTTGTTGCCACCCACCCCCCTCCCCTTTATTTCTTTTCATCCCACCACGCTTGCCAACCGTGATTTTTCGACCCCAGCGCGGGTCATTCGTCATGCTCATTTGGACATGGTCGTTTAGGAGAAATATATATAGAGATAAGTAAAAATACAAAAATTATAACAAATATGCTACGTATCAGGAATAAAAAAGGTAAACCATTTTATTAAAGACTTTTATTTCCACATCGGATGTGACTTGAAAATGTATTTCATTTCAGCACCGCACCATAAAACACTACTGGCGTATTTAATATTATGCTGTATTTGCAAAATCTCAGTTAGCGCTTTTAATGTCATTTTTATAAGGGGGACAATTCAACAATTTAAAATATAATATTTTGCTAAAATATAATTTGTAAATTTGTAACAAAAATTTATTATAATATTTGTCAGGAAATATTTATTTATTAAACAATTTACTTACAATATTTACAATATGTAAAATTGCAAGGAAATGTATTTTCTTAAAAACTTAATGATGTAAAATTAAATTGTATTAAATATTACATGTTTATATTGACTCTCATATGTTTGCATGAACATATTCTGTCTTGTTATAGAGATGTACCTGTTGGTCTTAACATTTTTAAGAGGCTTGCCTCTTAACTTCGATCCCTGTTATAGGGATACAATTTAAATAAGTTTGTTTTTTATTCCTCTAACTTCTATCTAATCTTAAGACAAGCATTACTTAGACTAATGGAAGAGTCTATAGAATAATAGTCTAATGTTTGTCAAATTCAATTTGAACATTAATTTTTAACATCTGGTTGAGACAAAACTATTGTATAAAGGGAAAAACAAAGCAACGTTGCTAGGTCTAACTTTGTAAATGCCTAATAAATTAAAATCCTATCGTCAAAGAGAAAAACAAAATAGTTAAAACATGATTTCCTCGAAATGCTTAATTTGTGACTTAAGTATTTTAAAACTAAGTTCTTCAATAGGGATTGGTTCATGTCCAGGGGCGTACGTACAACATCTGCACAACCGGGTAGTCTCCAATTTGTCCCCCATTCTAAGTCAATCAAATGATTTTTGTTTGTTTATAAATGTGTAGTTATAATTAAATGATTGTTATTGAGACAAACTATAGATGGAGATTGTTTCACAATCTGATGCCATATTTAAATGAGGCAGTAGTAAAGGAAGCCGAATAATTTGGTATAGTTATATACATCATTTTTAATTTTATTAAAAATGTGACGTCACATCAACAAAAACCCGTATCTTTAAATATAATTTCCAAATTAACTAATTCATTGCTTGCAATTTATTTAATGAAGTTTTCAGTGAGTTCACGCGTGTTATCCGTCAAAGTTCTTACAAACTCTAAGATATTTTGATACAACTATTCCCTCTGAACATGAAACAAAAATCATAAAACACAAACAAAAAGAGTTTTGATTCTTTGAATGAATCAATGACATGAAGTTCACGAGTCTTTGAATGAATCAATGACATGAAGTTCACGAGTCTTTGAATGAATCAATGACATGAAGTTCACGAGTCTTTGAATGAATCAATGACATGAAGTTCACGAGTCTTTGAATGAATCAATGACATGAAGTTCACGAGTCTTTGAATAAATCAATGACATGAAGTTCACGAGTCTTTGAATGAATCAATGACATGAGGTCAAACGAGTCTTTGAATGAATCAATGACATGAAGTTCACGAGTCTTTGAATGAATCAATGACATGAAGTTCACGAGTCTTTGAATAAATCAATGACATGAAGTTCACGAGTCTTTGAATGAATCAATGACATGAAGTTCACGAGTCTTTGAATGAATCAATGACATGAAGTTCACGAGTCTTTGAATAAATCAATGACATGAAGTTCACGAGTCTTTGAATGAATCAATGACATGAAGTTCACGAGTCTTTGAATGAATCAATGACATGAAGTTCACGAGTCTTTGAATGAATCAATGACATGAAGTTCACGAGTCTTTGAATGAATCAATGACATGAAGTTCACGAGTCTTTGAATGAATCAATGACATGAAGTTCACGAGTCTTTGAATGAATCAATGACATGAAGTTCACGAGTCTTTGAATGAATCAATGACATGAAGTTCACGAGTCTTTAACATACGACGACATTATTTAGCGTATATTCTAGGGGGCAAGATTGAGAGGGTCGGCTTACGAGCGGGCATAGGTGATTTCTGCTTGTACATTGAATATCACTGTAGTTATAGTTGATCATCAAGGTCCTTTTCTACATTCTACAAGATTCGACTGCTCTACCAGAAGCTATAAATAATATTAAACATATGCACTTACCTTAGTTACAAATTTTATTTATTTTTGTGAATGTTTTATTAATATTTTTTTTTACAAATTTTGTTTTTAAAAACGAATTTTAATGTACGCGCTTTAGGTCCTTTTTACACACACCAAAAAATAATTTTAAAAACTAAATAAAAAAAGAAACGTTTACTCGGTAACTCTTGCCTAACAAAGAGCACAAAGACGACAGTTAGTATAGTACAAAGTAACATGTCGTTAAAACGTTTTTAATTTGGGCACACAAAAAAAAACTCAAAGAAAATTAGAAGAAAAGAACGGGGTGGGAAGTGGTCTACCCCATGGGTTAAATGTGCAGTTCAATATTAAATTTGCAATTTGCTAATGTCATGTCGATTGCGCGCAGCTAACGGGAAAATATGTACATTTTCATGAGGACTTGTGGCGCCCCCCAAACGCTTGGTGCCCAAGGCACGTGCCATGTTTGCCTAATGGTTGATCCAGACCTGTGTTTATGACAGTAACTTACTCAAACAATTTTTGGGGGCTCCCGAATAAGTAGAAACCCTACACTATAGCTCGTTAATCATATAGGTGAATACAGCACTGTGTATACCTGGGGTAAGAGAAAACTAGTAATTCATTGGCAAAGTATCCCTCATTTAAAGGGAACGAAGTAAAGTGGCAAGCCACTTATACAAGTAGAAGATTGAGAATGCCCAGTAATTTTACATGTAAGAAAAAACAACCAGAGATTAGATATGTAACAGTGATTAAATTAAATTAATAGCTTTCATAATTTTAATTAGAAATGATTTTAGAAATCACTTTTTTCATAAAATTAAATGTTTCTTTATGTATAAATGTGTGTGACGTAAAACATAAAATTTTCGTGATACAAATCAAGAATACTGTTTCTCATAGACTATATAGAAACATTGAATACAAGTTAATGAATGTTTTTTTTATGATCTTCTAATTTATATTGAGAATTAATTTATTTTATGTACAACATCATATAAATAGATCTGTACTGGTGCTTTTTAGTGCGAGC
>CALYLW010001463.1:64759-91790 GCA_944989445.1 Ampullaceana balthica
GAAAGTTAAAATAATGCAAAGATCAATAATTATTTAACGTAGTTTACAAACGAATCTATTCCTTAAAGAATTATGTTGTTTGAAAAATATATGTTCGTTCATTAAACACATTTTATTTACTCTTAAGTCTTATTACAAATAGATTAATTTAGGAAATCTATCTAAGATAACTGAGGTTTATGATTTGAGAATGCATATTGGGGTCTGGTAGATTTACGTTTTAAGATAGAATTGTTGTGTCCCGTGATATATACCCATTCCTGTCTGGTCGGCAGGCAGCTGGAATGACTGCTATTTTGGTATTAATCTAGGAAAATATATATATATTTTGTATGTACTTAATAGGAAAGAATAAGAAAAAAATAATATCAAATGTTATAGTAATAAAAAATAGGTTTATGAAGCTATGTAGAACATAAACTAAATTGTAAGAAATGGAATATTTCAGGTAAACGTTCATTTAAAGTAGCGTTTTGATATAACGTCACATTTCTTATACACCCCCTCCCCTTCGTCATACATCGTAACAAATACGTGACCCCCTCTAGGTGCGTGACACCCTCTCCCCCCTCTAGGTGCGTGCCCCCCCTCCCCCCTCTAGGTGCATGACCACCCTGTCCCTCCTCTAGGTGTGTGACGTCATTTAAAGGTGGCCATTAATGGTTTAAAAAAGGTACAGTTAAAACATTCAACCATTCGATAGCAGTAATGACGTCATAATTTCTGAGTTTTTAAGACATACAAGGGAATGTACCACATTTAACCACATCACGTCTGTTGGAGACGTCGTGATTACCTCTCTTGTATGATGCACGTCAACTCAGTATATTAAACAAATGTTAGGAAAAAAATAATCTCTTGAGCTTACAGACTCAACAGTGATGATTAAACGGGATTTTAAAAAAAAATGACACGTATGTTGCCCTTTATCTTAATCGTAATGGGTAATAAGTTAATACCGAATAACTGAAATTACTGTTAACTGGTTCTGATTTCAAAAAGACATGATTTGTCACAAAACGCTTTGGAAAAAAATGTTTGTTTTTTTAAGTTCTCAAAATAAAATAACTTAGTGATATCTTCCAATTAGCCCTCTTCTGAGATCTTTTCAACGCATGACGGGTAACGTACTATGATATAGTTTTAAAGGTACATTTTATGTTTCTGATTTTCTGAAAAAAAAAGATATGTAATTTAAGAAAAAAAAACATATTTCCAAATAAAAAAAAACACCGTTCAGCAGTTTTATTAAGTTCGTATCTGAGTGACATATAAATACGAGTCTGAGAAATGAGTAAATTTCAAGAGGGTTAATAGACATATAAAAGTTACTAGGATAGAAATAAAGCGTTTTATTTCATACATTAAACAATATAGTTTGCAATGTCACGTCTGTCGGTGACGCTATGCGAGGTAAACAAAATGTGTTTCTAGCCATAAAATATTGTGATGTAACGTCATTATTTGAGCTTTTATTAATTTGTGAAGTGAAAGAATTAAACAGAGCCATGTTTTATTTGATAAATATTATTATTTTTTGTATTTAATGTCCGTTTTTGTGTATGCGCCCATGTCAATATTACGTACTTTTAAATTTAATTTTCTATATAAATATATAACATTAGTTTTTCTGTTCACGAAATTTACAATTGGTTGTCGTTTGGTTGTCAAGTTTTGATGCGTTTTGAACTACAAAGTGGGTATATATCACCAGACAAGAGTGGGTATATATCACCAGACAGGAGTGGGTATATATCACCAGCCAGGAGTGTGTATATATCACCAGACAGGAGTGGGTATATATCACAAGACAAGAGTGGTTATATATCACCAGAAAGGAGTGGGTATATATCACAAGACAGGAGTGGGTATATATCACCAGACAGGAGTGGGTATATATCACCAGACAGGAGTGGGTTTATATCACGAGACACAACAATTCCATCTTAAAACGTAAATCTAACAGACCCTAATATGCATTCTCAATTCATAAACCTCAGTTTTCTTAGATAGATTTCCTAAATTAATTTATTTTTAATAAGACTTAGGAGTAAATAAATATTGTTCTTAATGAACAAATAAATACATTTTTGAAGGTAACTGTTAAGTCTCGGATGTTATGTGGATTGTTACCTTGCTCTCCGCTACACACAACACTCAAGAGATGACACAAGTCTAGGTAACAAGTCAATGTTTATTCTACTGGACAAAACTGTACAAAATGGCTGTCCTGCCTAGACAGCAAATACATCTATATACAACTGGCTGTATACTCAAGCATACCCTCGTTCCGACTCGACCATCCTGGGCCCATGCTCAAATCCTCTACAGAAAGTTCAAAATTCAGCTGCCAGACTGGTGCTCAAGGCAAAAAAACATGGCCATGTTACTCCACTTCTTTGCTCACTTCATTGGCTGCCTATACAAGCCCGTATTGATTACAAACTGGCCGTTCTCTGTCACAACTTCTTTTCGGACTCATGCCCATCGTATCTTACTGAACTTTTGTCGGTCTACTCACCCACTCGCCAGCTACGATCTTCTGCAGACACACGCGTTCTCTCTGTTCTTACGATACGCACCAAAACATTTGGTGAAAGGTCGTTCTCTTTTTGTGCAGCCAAACAATGGAATTCTCTACCGTTACACATACGTAGTATTCAAACAACCAAGTCCTTCAAGACTGCACTTAAGACACATCTTTTCAAAATTTATTTTCAAAATTAATGAAACAACATTTCTTGTAAATGATTAACGTAGCTTATGTATAATGTACTGTAATTTTTGTGTTTGTTATGATATGAAAGTTAATTTAATACTTATAGGTATGTTATTTATTTCATGTAAAGCGCTGTAAGCCCAGTTCCTTACTGGGATACAGCACTATATAAATAAAAAATTTATTATTATTATTATCTACGTATATACACAAAGTTTCTAAGTCCCCTCGGTCCGACCCAACAGCTTCTGGGCGATGTTAAAGCTCAACTCCGTGTTACTGCAAATCTGCAGCTACCCGGTCTGCCCACGACCGGTCTGATTCTCACCACTGCGCCCTTCTCGTCTCGACTCAACTCGTCCCTTTAAACCCCCAAAACTGGTCTCAACTGACCCTGGCGTGTCCTCTGGTCACACAACCGTGTGAACATGAGTTCACTCAAAACATTATATTCATGAAAAGTGTTCACTCCAGTCAACAAGCATTCACTCAGTGATTCTCATACCCCTGACAGTAACATAATACTTTAAGGAATATATTCGTTTTGTAAACTCCGTTAAATAATTATTGATCTCTGCATTATTTTAATTTTCTTTTGACGAGCTCTTTATCTCGTTTTTTATGTACATTTTTTATAGATAGAAGTCTACTTTATAATTGTATCAAGTTTGTAATTAACACATACATATTATTGTTGTATATGCAGTCTACTTTGAATTGTGTACATTTCTTAAATCTGTATATGTGTGCGTGTTAGTGTTTATAGAATCGTCGGAAATTTACGGTGAAATCAGCAGTAATTGATACATGAAAAGGTTGCTTTATTACATAAATATTATTTAAATTTAAAAAAAAATAGAGAGAAAATAACTTTTAAACTATATAAATGTACTAGCGTACACCCGTCAAAAATGACGGAAGTTTTCAGCTGAAATCTATTTATTTTATTTAAAAAATTCACTTTTCTGAATTCTCCAGAAGCGGTGGAGGTGGATTGGTCATACACTAAGAAAACCTGCTCCTAACACAACAAAGCGAGCTCTGAAATGGAACCCACAGGGTAAGCGGAAAAGAGGCAGTCCAAGAAACACTTGGCGCCGAGAATTGGAGGCAGACATCAAGAGAATTGGCCATGAATGGAAGATCCTGGAGAAGCTGGCCCAGGATTGAGATGCCTGGAGGTCTATCGTAGGTGGCCTATGCCCTTGGAGGAATCGCAGACGCCGACAATGATCGGTGGATGCCCCTCATGGACGAGAAGGCTCAACAACAACAACGGCGCCGACCTTTTTCAAAAGCCCAACTAACTTGTCATTGTTTGATAAATACGAAATATTAAACTTTCTGAAATGTACACAAAGTATTTTATAATAGGGGTTGCAGAGCGATTACGGCGCCCCCTTTGTTTTTTTATTTTATAATTAACCATCATCAAATTCTCTTTTTAAATTGATCCCTTTTCCAAAATTTAAATATTAGCGAAAACAATCACGTCAAATACTATTTTTTTACAGCGCATATTTAATCTTCACACCTTTTGATACTTTGGTGCAGTAATTTGGTTTTCCCTGCTTTCTAATATTAGTAGCGCCAGGACAGACTGACTGACTTGCGTGACAATGGCAAATTATATAGTTTTATTATTAGAAATACGTTTTTAAAAGTAAAGAACAAGTGAAAATCTTTACATTAAAAAGCTTTCTTTGTTTTCTCTAACGTGAATTTATTTTGTATTTCCTTTCAGCGCGCACTAAAAATCACCAGTACTGATCTATTTATATGATGTTGTGCGTAAAACAATTCAATCCACAATATAAATGAAGATCATAAGAAAATATCTTTAACATGTATTCAATGTTTCTATATGGTCCATGAGAAACTGTATTCTTGATTTATATTAAGTAAATCTTATGTTTCACGTAACACGTAATTATACATGAAAAACATTTAATCTTACGAAAAGGGGGATTTTTAAAAACATTTTCAATTAAAATTATGGAATCTATTAATTTAATTTAATCACTTTCACATATTTGATGTCCAGTTGAATTACAGTACGGATGGCCCTTTCACTATCCTGCGATCTTATATTTTTATAAGTGGCTTGCCACTTAACGTCGTTCCCTTTAATGAGGGAAAATGTGCACAATGAATTACTAGTTTTATCTTACCCCTGGTATACACACTGATGTATTCACCTATAAGCTAAACAAGCTATGGCGTAGGGCAGGGGTCGGGAAACCATGGCTCACGAGCCAGATGTGGCTCTATTGATGGCTGCTTCTGGCCCTCAGACAAATGTGTAATTTTAAAAAAAACAAAAAAAAACAACTTTTTTTAGACTCTTTTAATCTACATATTAACAGCATTTAAAAAGACTTCAGATACATTAATATTGTATTTTTGGTGAAATTACACACAATGAACACATTTACTGATGTTTTTAGTTTTAAACATAATGTATGGCTCTCACAGAATTACTTATCAAAATACGTGGTGTTTATGGCTCTCACAGAATTACTTATCAAAATATGTGGTGTTTATGGCTCTCACAGAATTACTTATCAAAATATGTGGTGTTTATGGCTCTCTCTGAAAAAAAAGTTTCCCGATACCTGGCGTAGGGCTTCAGTTTATTCGGGTTTCCCAAAAATTGTTTGAGTAAGTAACTGTCATAACACTTGAATAAATATTTGAAAATAATTTTAAAGATTATATTAACGCTAAACTATTTTGACTCCTCATAAAACTGCTCAAGATTATGCAATAGACGTACTAAATATTTCATCTCATCTATTAGTCATAAACGAAGACTTGGATGATATGTTTCATACTGCATTTAATAACAAAGACTGGAGACTGTAGACATGTTATAACAACTGTAGCAGTTTGATACGTTGTGATCATTAAAGCCTTGAAAGTTTGTTGTTTTTTAGTACATATTGTACAATTTTTGTCTATTTGATTTAAATACCTTGTATGCGTTGATTCAGTTAATTCACGAGGAAAAAGAAATGCCAAGAGATGAATGAAATAAAGAGGCGAATGATGGTAGTTAGATTAACTTACAAAGTAACAGACAAGACTGGAGAACTATTCATTTTGTGTTTTAATATTTAACAATTACAAATAACATAAAATTTTCATCTAAATATTTTGTAAACAATTTTATTTATTGGTTTGTAAGGATGTCCTAATAAATCGTCACGCCTAAATTTTTTTTAAGTTCAAAGGTCAAATTTATGACATCGAATTCTTTGCTCTGTGGTTTAGTGCCAATAAAGAATCAATGTTAATGCACATGCTATACAATAATATATTGCTCGTTAAAAATAGTTTGTGTAAATTCTCCTATTGGAGAGTAAATTAAATATTACATTTCCAAATATCAAATGTAATTTTAAAACAATAAACGCCACGTCTATCAAACGAATGAGGCAAAGATCAATGATCGAAGTTTGAGATTTTAATATTTTAAATATAATTGACACGAATTACATGTACAGAATACATTTTTATGTAACTTTAATTATATTTTCTTGTTATTTAAGTCATGTTTTCTATCATGTTTTGGATTTTGTTTTCTAAACATGTGTTTAAATGTTATGTTGGTGTAATTGTCTAAACCTGTGTTTAATTTTATGTTGATGTAATTGTCTAAACATGTGTTTAATGTTATGTTGGTGTAATTGTCTAAACATGTGTTTAATATTATGTTGGTGTAATTGTTCTGTGTAGTTGTGTAGGTGTATGTCTACCGTGTTTCCATAGCACCATATATTATAACATATATATTTATAATAACAAGAATATAACATGTGTTTGTGTAAAAGCTCAAAGTTTATTTCTATCTCTGATGTCTGCAGCATTAAATTCTCGGCGTCAATGTTAATAAATTAATTATGGAGTAAACATAAAAGTTAAGAATGATTACCACAAATACTTATACAATTTTAACTTACGTCCACTTACCTGTCGTCTTTTGGATCGTCCTTATATCTAACAAACTAGCGCGCTGCTATCTATATATAGGTGAATGTAAGACTTTATTGCCTTTAGAAAAAAAACCTACTCACACCAGTAAAAGAGCGTGCAATTCTTTGAAAATTATCGTGTTAACATCAGAGGCGTAGTGAAGTGGGGGGGAGGCGTCTTAGGAACAAATTAAATAGGAAATAAAATCGTTACCTTAATAACATAATAACATTGGAACCCTGGCCCCGTAGAATAGGGAATAAAGAGTTCAATATCCTGTAGTGTTTTAATATGGGCTACAAGTTCTTATATACCAATAAAGAGTTCAATATCCTGTAGTGTTTCAATATGGGCTACAAGTTCTTATATACCAATAAAGAGTTCAATATCCTGTAGTGTTTCAATATGGGCTACAAGTTCTTATATACCAATAAAGAGTTCAATATCCTGTAGTGTTTTAATATGGGCTATCAAGTTCTTACATACCAATAAAGAGTTCAATATCCTGTAGTGTTTTAATATGGGCTATCAAGTTCTTACATACCAATAAAGAGTTCAATATCCTGTAGTGTTTTAATATGGGCTATCAAGTTCTTACATACCAATAAAGAGTTCAATATCCTGTAGTGTTTTAATATGGGCTTTCAAGTTCTTATATACCATTAAAGAGTTCAATATCATGTAGTGTTATAATATGGGCTACAGTGGCGTCACTAGGGGGTGGGGGGTGGGCCGCCCCGTGTGACACCCATCAGGGGTTGACACCCGAGCCTAAAATTTTACTGTGTACGATTTTATCTCAGAAAACAAAAGATGACAAATTTTTTCATCTAGAAAGAAATTAAGAAATACAATGAAGTACGTTAAACGCGAAAATTCTTATTAAAAAAATATCAGTTAACTTGCAATAATAAAACAGTCCCAACACACGAACAACATTAAAACAAATTAGGAAAAAAAGAAAAGAAATAGTCGCAGCAGAGAGATCTTTAAAAAAGGCTGGAATGAAAGAGGCAGTGTCTTCTGTTTTAAAAAATATAAAGCCATTTGGGCTTGGACACACCGACAGCATGAACGAATCCCACCTCACGACTTCCACCTCACGACTCCCACCTCACGACTCCCACCTCACGACTCCCACCTCACGACTCCCACCTCACGACTCCCACCTCACGACTCCCACCTCACGACTCCCACCTCACGACTCCCACCTGACGACTCCCACCTCACGACTCCCACCTCACGACTCCCACCTCACGACTCCCACCTCACGACTCCCACCTCACGACTCCCACCTCACGACTCCCACCTCACGACTCCCACCTCACGACTCCCACCTCATGACTCCCACCTCACGACTCCCACCTCACGACTCCCACCTCACGACTCCCACCCCACGACTCCCACCTCACGACTCCCACCTCACGACTCCCACCTCACGACTCCCACCTCACGACTCCCACCTCACGACTCCCACCTCACGACTCTCACCTCACGACTCCCACCTCACGACTCCCACCTCACGACTCCCACCTCACGACTCCCACCTCACGACTCCCTCCTCACGACTCCCACCTCACGACTCCCACCTCACGACTCCCACCTCACGACTCCCACCTCACGACTCCCACCCCACGACTCCCACCTCACGACTCCTACCTCACGACTCCCACCTCACGACTCCCACCTCACGACTCCCACGTCATGACTCCCACCTCACGACTCCCACCTCACGACTCCCTCCTCACGACTCCCACCTCACGACTCCCACCTCACGACTCCCACCTCACGACTCCCACCTCACGACTCCCACCTCACGACTCCCTCCACCACAGTGTCTCAATGTCTTTGAGTTAATATTTGTTATATATATATATTTATTAAAGGCGGGAAGGCATATATATGCATGTTTATATACAGGTAGTCCTCCGGTTACGACGGTCCCATCCCGACTGACGTTGTTTAGTGCTTACAAACGCGCCCCCGTAAAGAATAGTATTACGCGTTATTCCGTATTTTAAAAAATAAAATTTCATGAGGTAACGAATTCTTTTCTCTATTTGAAATCACAAAATTTTTTGAAAAATATATATGATTATTATTTCAACCTACAACTTTCGTTTGCGAATTTTTCAAATGGCGAAGTTTTCAATGAAGTCAATAAAGCTGAGTAAGCTTACAAGTTCCTTTTCAATGCTCATTATAGAGAGCATATTCAGCCTTTTTCGTCCCATGCAAATTCTAACTCATTATATATTCTTTTCAACTTTGAAAAGGATCGCTCTCAGCTGCAGTTTAATGACATCATTGAAAGATAGATGCGAAGTGCGATGTGTACATTTCTAAAGGACTGTGTGAAATATAACTCATTCAAAAGCAGCAAAATTTTTAGCTCTGTGCAAGTTTTTTTTTAGTTTCGCTTTGTGCTAATTCCTTTTCCTTACCCTGAGTCTGGGGTTGGACAATAACTTTTTAAAGAGTTCTGAAAATTGGACTAATTCTGAAGGTAAGCAGTCTTCGAAATCACTCATGAACCTACATGTGGAAGAAAATCAGAAGCCCCGAGCCTAGTGCTCTTTATGTGTCTTCCCAGAACACCCCCTTAGCCATCTGGCCACCAAAGAGACGTAACAGCTGAGGACCCCCCACCCCCCTCTTAAAAGCGGTCGCTTCTGAAGCGGCCACCTGGGCATCCAGGACATACAGTCGAAGATGCCTCCCACTAAGTTGCCCTCACAAGGAGGTGGTGGAATTTTCTACTACGACCCGCTACCACTTTGGCGCCGTCAAAGCACACGGGTCTCCATGGTTAGGACCGCCGCAGACCGGGGGATCATCAAAGACCTACCTAGGGTGCAACCCCCACTGGAAGTTTTCCTCAGAGCTGGCGTCCAATGCATTCTTCGCGGCACTTTTTGCTAATCCGTACTGGCGCTCCTGGCCCTAAACCGGCACCGCTCGATGGCGTTGCTAGTAAATTGAGGGGGATGAAACGGTTGCTTCGGATTTACCCGACCCCTTCTTCGAAATGGCTTGAATGTTATTCCATTAACTTGGCTGCTGCCCATCGGGTGGCGAAAGTGCTGAGCTCAGTTAGGTTTGTAAGAAAGCCACATTTCTCATGGATGTATTTATATGCACCTAACCAATATTGTAGGGCTTAAGAAAGTTTGTCAATGATTACCAGAAATACCTCAATCTTGAATTTTTTTCTCCAGGAGAATACTGTTTTGTTGATGTCCATTTATCAAACTGACGCTTTCTTTTTTGTTTGATAGTATTGAAGATTGTTTACACTGTTTTTACCACGGACTTTTCCTTTCCGTTGTCTTTATAGCAATAAAATTAAGAATGCTATTTTTTAACAAACTCAATGAGAGACTTCCTTTCTAAAATTGTTTTCCCAAATTTCAAGTAAAATAGCGACTTCCAGTTTTTCAATTTCCTTTAGAAATCCGTCTTCTTCAAGTCGGCAGTCACGTGGCTGATTTTCATTCGTTGCTAATTCTTCCAGTGCTGCGATTTTCTCATGGTATGAGCTTATTAACAGACCTTACAGCATAATGTCAGGCTGACCATCTTGTGTCAGACAAAGCTTTGTTAGCATGTATCAATTATTCAATTTCATATGTTTTTGAAGTACCTGTAAACGATGAGTGTTGTTCGTCCGTCGTGATCGACGATGACCACTCTCATCATATTTGCTGGGCCGCCACATGTGTTCTCTGGTGGCTTATTAACCCTATTTTTGCACGTAAGAGGCGTTCGCATGTCGGACAAGAGACAGAAGCGTTCCCTTCAGGTGGGTTTTGGTTACGTTCCTTTCTGGCTTGGCGTTTTAACTTGGCCAACGATGAGTAGATGCAACAAGTCGGGTATAAATATTTTGCAGAAGACACAAAAACTTGACCGAAGTAGGACAACATGCTGCTCTTTTCCCAACCAAATTAAAGGAATGAGCTGTGCACGGCACATAATGAGCTACAATGCACTTCTGACGAAGAATAGCCTGGTTTCCGTTATACTTCCTACTCATTTGAAGCATTGCTGTATGACTGTCCAAGGCATTTTCAGGAATTCGTACAAACATAATGGCCTGCATCTTTATTATACACTATAAGTCATAAAAAGTTTGGGGGCCCTTAAGTTATTGTGGGCTTTAGCCCGTTCAGCACCCCCCTTTTTAATCCGCCACGGGGGTTCACGCATCTGTGACGATGTGGTACGAGGAGGGGGTGTTTAAGAAATTTGACGTCACATCAAAAACGCGAAACATTAAATAAAAGTTCCACTGAAATATTTGATTGTTTACCATTTATTTATTACGCTTTCAATGACTTCACGCGTGTTACGATATTACAGTGCAGACTTATCCTATATACATGTTTAAATGACAAAAAATAATTTGCAACCTGCTAATTTTTATTGAGAAAATGCGGCTTGGGGAGGGGTGTCAAAGCTTTATGACGTCATATCGTAAAAAAGAGGTGGGGTCTAAGTTTTTGTGACAAAGTATGACGCTGGGGGAGGGTGGGGTAAAAATCGGCAACCTCGCGTGACGTCATTTATGGACGGCCCCTTCAGTCGTGAAGGGGTGACACCATGAGCTACCGCCCCGGGTGAAACCAACCCTAGTGACGCTTCTGATGGGCTATCAAGTTCTTATAACCAATAAAGAGTTCAATATCATGTAGTGGTTTAATATGGGCTATCAAATTCTTATATACCAATAAAGAGTTCAATATCATGTAGTGTTTTAATATGGGCTATTAAGTTCTTATATACCAATAAATAGTTCAATACCATGTAGTGTTTTAATATGGGCTATCAAGTTCTTATATACCAATAAAGAGTTCAATATCATGTAGTGTTTTAATATGGGCTATCAAGTTCTTATATACCAATAAAGAGTTCAATATCATGTAGTATTTTAATATGGGCTATTAAGTTCTTATATACCAATAAATAGTTCAATATACTGTAGTGTTTTAATATGGGCTATAATGTTCTTATATACCAATAGAGAGTTCAATATGCTGTAGTGTTTTAATATGGGCTATCAATTTCTTTTAAGCAGTTTGGGGCAGCTTTACTACGAAAAAAACAACTTTCAAATCTGCACTAAATTTGTAGATCAATCTGAAAATAAAGTGATATAAAAAAAACAACCCCGTATATAAATCAAAAACAACCCCTTGACTATAAATCCCTTATATATGAGTAATAATTAAAAGTATTGATCATGTTAAAACGCGACAAACATTTACAGACTTAACATGTCTTAACTCTCCTTTGCTGTATAAGCGGGGCGGGGGGGGGGTACGAGGGGAGAGGGCAAAGGTCACCGGTCACCGATCAATGGACCGAGCACAGCGTGATACGTATTATGTAAACAAAAGCACGCCGATACATCGTTGGGTGGCGTCATCGCGTGAACTGGAACGTTGAAAAAAAAACAATAGCAAACCGCGAAATTGAATTACATACATTATATTGAGATAAACTAAAAATGCATTAATTTAATTACGGTACGTTCAATAGATCTGAAATTTTGATACTATGCATAGTTAGGTGACACAAGAAAGAGATTTAAAAAAGAAAAAATATGCACAATGTTTTCACTTTTCGACTTTAAAGAAGTGTGCAGTTTTTTTTCGTTTTAAAATAAAAATTACATATAAAAGTATATCAAATTCTTCGGCTTCCTTCACTACTGCCCAATGTAAACATGGCATCCGATTGTGAAAAAATCTCCACCTATAGTTTGTCTCAATAACACTAATTTAATTATAAATAAACATTTATAAAAAAAACAAAAAATCATTTAATTGACTTAGAATGGGGGACAAATTGACAGATGTTGTACGCCCCTGGACATGAGCCAATCTCTATTGAAGAAATTAGTTTTAAAGTGCTTCATTCACAAATTAGGCGTTTCGAATAAAGCATGTTTTAACTATTTTGTTTTTATTTTTGATGATAGTAATTTAATTTTTTAGGCTTTTAAAAAGGTAGAACTAGCACCATTGCTTTGTTTTCACTTTATACAATAGCTTTGTCTAAACCAGATGTTAAAAGTTTACTGTTCAAATTGAATTTGACAAAAATTATACTATTATGCTATAGACTCTTCCATTAGTCAAAGTAATGCTTGTCTTAAGATTCGGTAGCACGTAGAGGAATTAATAAATAGAAGTAAAAAAAAAGATGTTTAAAAACCACGTTCTTTTAGCTGACCAAAAAGAAAAAAAAATAGTTTCTTCACAAAATTGTGTAGAAATATTTTACTGGATTGATAATTTTTTGTAACTGTATGCTCAAGTACTTTGAGGTAATATGACTAAAAACGTGGGGCGGGCACTTCTAAGGCTTAGTTAATTCAATTCACTCATTTTCTTACTCGTCATTTGTAAACCCTAATCATTTTAGCCAAACAAGGGCAGACAGACAATACATATGCGTATATATAGATAAACTATAGATCGATCGATCTGAAATGTTGATACAATGCATTGTCAACCAACATCTATCTGTGGTAAGATTTTGAGATCTCTAGGACCATCAAGAAGTGTTTAATAGTACGTTGGCAGATTTGGAAAATTGTGGACAGACAAACCAACAAACTGGAACGAAAGTGAGTTAATAAAAATGTGGTAAAAAACATACTTATTTAAATTGTATTCCTATTTAAGAGGCAAGCGCCTTATAGATGTAAAGTTCAAGCTGGCAGAGAAGTAGCGAAATGCACTATGATCATGCAAACAAATGACTGTCAATATAAACATGAAATAGTTAATGCAATTTAATTTTCGATCAGTAAGAGTTTTAAGAAAAATACATTTACTTGCAATTTGACATGTTGTAAATAATTGTAAGTATTTTTTTTTATAAATAAAGATTTCCTGACAAATATTAAAATTATTTTGTTACAAATTTACAAATTATAATATGGCAAACAATTATACTTTAAATTGTTTAATTGTCTCCCTTATAATGACATTTAATGTGCCAACTGAGATTTTGCAAATACAGCTTAATATTAAACACGTAAGTACAGTGTTTTATGGTGCGGTGCTGAAAAGAAATACACTTTCAATTGAAATCCGATTTGACAATATAAGTGTTTAATAAAAATAGTTTCTCCTTTTTATATTCCGGATTTGTAGCACATTTAAAAAAATTTATTTTTTATTTTTTAAAGAATTCATTAAATTTCATTTAAACTAAATAGTTATATATATTTTATATGAGATAATCAATTTTGATCTCTATTTTGCCTAATATGTTATATATTTACGCTCATTTTTCACTGCCGCCTAACGCTGAGGGAAATCACTCTGCTTTTTTTAAATTTTGCGTTGTAAGCAGTGCTGATTGACTCAAATAGTTATTTTTTGGTGCAGTAATTTGATGCGCTGCTTTCTAAAATTAGTTTAAAAATTGTTTGGTTATTAGCACTGTAAAAATTATTATATAAATGCTTTGTTTAATTTTCAGGAATATTTCGTATTTATCATACAAGGATAAGTTTCTTGGGCTTTTGACCCAAAAAAAAAGTAGGCGCCCTACAACCTCAATTTAAAATTACTTTGTGTACATTTAAGGTAGTTTAATATTACGTAACTATCATACAAGGACAAGTTTGCGCCGCAGTAAAACCTATATTATATGCATACTTTGTTAACATTTTAGGAATATTTCGTATTTATCATACAAGGATAAGTTACTTGAGCTTTTAACATAAAAAATAAAATTAAAAAAAAACTATTATAAAATACGTTGTGTACATTTAAGAAATTTTAATATTACGTATTTATCATACAAGGACAAGTTAGTTGGGCTTTTGAAAAAGGTGTGCGCCGTAGGCGCCCTTAAAAAAAAGGGGGGGGGGCACCGCAGGCGCCACGGCGCCGAAGCACAAACTAGTTTAAGATATTAAGGATTCCAGAGCACTAACACTATATATACTATGATCACATTTAGTATTAAAGTTATTAAAATAGTACAAACATCAATATTTCTTTAATTGCGTTACAAAATGAATATATTCCTAAAAGTAGTCTTTTCCAACACTTACTTTGCTACAGTTTTTAAAAAAAAGGATTTCTTCGTTCATTAAACAATCTTTATTTACCACTCAGTCTTTTTAAAAAATATATTAATTTAAGGACTATCTAAGATAACTGAAATTTATGAATTTAGAATGCATATTGAGGTCAGGTAGATTTACATTTTAAGATAGAATTGTTGTGTCTCGTGATATTAACCCACTCCTGTCTAGTCAGCAGGCAGGTCAAATAACGGCTTTCTGCATGAAAGAAATCACTTATCAGTAAAATATGTAATGAAATATTAAAGATAGCTTTATTTTTTGTTTGTCGCAATTACTTTAGGAAAATGTTAATTTTCTTTTATCTCATTTATCACAATAGTTTATTGTAGTAAGTATTGAACAACTTAACAATTTATCTCATTTATTACAATAGTTTATTGTAGTAAGTATTGAACAACTTAACAATTTATTTTATTTATCACAATAGTTTATTGTAGTAAGTATTGAACAACTTAACAATTTATTTTATTTATCACAATATTTTATTGTAGTAAGTATTGAACAACTTAACAATTTATTTTATTTATCACAATAGTTTATTGTAGTAAGTATTGAACAACTTAACAATTTATTTTATTTATCACAATAGTTTATTGTAGTAAGTATTGAACAACTTAACAATTTATTTTATTTATCACAATAGTTTATTGTAGTAAGTATTGAACAACTTAACAATTTATTTTATTTATCACAATAGTTTATTGTAGTAAGTATTGAACAACTTAACAATTTATTTTATTTATCACAATAGTTTATTGTAGTAAGTATTGAACAACTTAACAATTTATTTTATTTATCACAATAGTTTATTGTAGTAAGTATTGAACAACTTAACAATTTATTTTATTTATCACAATAGTTTATTGTAGTAAGTATTGAACAACTTAACAATTTATTTTATTTATCACAATATTTTATTGTAGTAAGTATTGAACAACTTAACAATTTATTTTATTTATCACAATAGTTTATTGTAGTAAGTATTGAACAACTTAACAATTTATTTTATTTATCACAATAGTTTATTGTAGTAAGTATTGAACAACTTAACAATTTATTTTATTTATCACAATAGTTTATTGTAGTAAGTATTGAACAACTTAACAATTTATTTTATTTATCACAATAGTTTATTGTAGTAATTATTGAACAACTTAACAATTTATTTTATTTATCACAATAGTTTATTGTAGTAAGTATTGAACAACTTAACAATTTATTTTATTTATCAAAATATTTTATTGTAGTAAGTATTGAACAACTTAACAATTTATTTTATTTATCACAATAGTTTATTGTAGTAAGTATTGAACAACTTAACAATTTATTTTATTTATCACAATATTTTATTGTAGTAAGTATTGAACAACTTAACAATTATTTTATTTATCACAATAGTTTATTGTAGTAAGTATTGAACAACTTAACAATTTATTTTATTTATCACAATAGTTTATTGTAGTAAGTATTGAACAACTTAACAATTTATTTTATTTATGACAATAGTTTATTTTAGTAAGTATTGAAAAACTTAACAATTTATTTCATTTATCACAATAGTTTATTGTAGTAAGTATTGAACAACTTAACAATTTATTTTAACCGTACTATTTTATTGGAGAAAAAGAAAATAACTATAAACATTAAACACATGTAAACATTCATTTAGCTTTACATTATGTCTATAGGTCTCTAATAAACTCAATATTTAATGTTATAAACAAAAACAATTGTATTCGAACCCTTACTACAAAATATGCTAAACGTTAAAACTTTAATTTCGCTTAAATGTTATTCAAAATGAACTAATCCTTTTTTGTTGGTTAACTCTCATTTTTCTTCTTTTTTTATCAATAAAATTATATATAATTAAGACATTTTAGTTGTATAAAAGGAATTCCCTTTATTTTAGTGAGATAATTCATACAAAGTAGCTCAGGTAGCACCAATAAGTATAACTAAATCCTCAATCATTTATCTTTAGTCACCATTGTGTTGTAACAACCATGATATTTGTAAGATGACGTCACCATAGACTACGTAATGTCATACGTACTCATTATGCCATCTTATCTTTCTTAATATATCATACAGATTAGGACGGCAGTAAAGCTTTTCAATAAAATACAACGTACTCAAACGAATGTGTAAACCAAAAAATACATTACATTTTTTTTAATAAAAAGACTAATACACAGGTAAAGGTTTAGACTAATTCCTTCATCAGTACAAATAAATGAACACCAGAACTTTAATTACATTTATAATATATATTAATTATGATACCAAGAACGGTGGATATAATTACTTTACAAAAATACAAGAAGAGAAAAAAATACTATCAAACATTTAAAGTTTTAAAAATAATGAATTCATTAGTAATAATTCGGTGCCAATGTACCAAATTGTTTTTTTAAATCTATGTTCATTTATCATGGATATTGATGACATATTATCTAATGTTAGTAACTACAATATAAATTCAATAAATACAAATAGCCAAGCTTTGTTAAATTATTACATGTTGAAGTTGACTGTTGAAATGTAGTATAAGTATTGTTAGTAACAGCTTTCAAAGAGGATAAATATGGTTTGTATTTATTAAAATAATAAAATTGACTTTGCCTTAAAACATTGAGCTAACTAATAGACATAATATTTGCTATCATGTCTTTGTTGTAATCTCTATTCTTTGAAAACGTGTTTAAAAATGTCTGTTAACGATTAATTTAAATATAATAGTTAATTTTTGAAAAGCTAACGATTAATTAATAGTCAATTTCGATTGAAGGCAAAATTTAGAATGTATGGTGTGTTAAGTAGACTGTCTCAGCGGAAGTTTCTGATTCTGTAGTGGAAGTTTGGTTAGCAGGTGATAAGTAAGCGAAGTGCTAGAACCGTGATAGGCAAATAATTTCTAAAAATGGATACAATACACGTTATCTACAATTTGAACATTCCATCAGTCAATAGTTTAAACAAAAATGTTCGTGTAATCTGCCGGAAATTTGTTTATATTTATTAGCAGCCATTTTTTTTACAAATTTGTAAGTGAAGTCTCGATTAATCGTTAAAAATGATGTTAGTTGGAGCATCATCTGTAACTAATGATACGATATTACTTGTAGCTCCCTACCATTGCTGGAGCATCACCTGTGACTAATGATACGATATTACTAAGATGCTTTTCTTTATTAAAAAATAACTCATCAAATAAATGAAATATTGATTCTCTTTTAGTATTCAGTTTGTATAGAGTGGACAAATAAATATTCTTTGGAAATTTGTTTTTTCCTTTTTTAACCGCACTTATGCTAAAAGTATTGTCCAATTTCCCGGCAAAGATTACTCATCTAACTAAATAGAAAATGAGATGTTATTAAATAGCCGCACTATGAACCTACAACATATTTAGAAAGTTCATTAATTCTTCTTTGCAGTGCTATTTTTCTCAACCACATTTTCTTGATATTATCAGATGCTGGCTTGTGTAGCTCAGTGCGTATTAATTTACTTATTGCCGGTATAATTAGTTTTCCGCCAATAGTATGCGTTTTTTTCCGATTTAACAAACATTAACGAAATTTCGTATAAATCCAGCATTCCATAATTCCATAGCCATCTTTTGTGTTGCGGTTGCAAAGATTTTTGTCAATGTCAGTTGTTTAATTTTTTTTTAAATACTCTAGAGTTCTACAAGAGGATAAATCCTTTTTCTTTTTTAAAACCATAAATTTTAGTCAAAGTTCTTTTAGCTTTGTAGGCTTTATAGCTTCGCGAATACATAAATGTAATTTCCTAAATACTTTCTTCTTTATTTGATGCTATCACCACCTCTTTAAAGTTATTCTCCGCACCCAACCCCCCTCCCCTATTTTTTTTAAAACTGCGTCACCACACCCCATGGATTGCTGCAGCGTCCACCACTATACTAAGCCATAAAGGAACAAAATTAACTAGGCACAAGAAATTGTTTAAATCGAGCTCCGTCTATACTGGTGATAGAAGAAAGTTAGAAATTCATTGAAATTGTTATCCCTTATTTAAGGGATCGAAGACAAGTGGCTTGCCACTTACATATAAAAATAACTTATGTGCATGGCTGTTTTCTACTTTTCATCAATTAGGCATAGTAATACATGGTGGTAAATGCATTATATTTATAGTTGTCTTAATTTTAGGAAACTAAGTTTCTAAAAATGTATTTTTCCTTCAAATAAAAAAATTCTATACCCTATAGTTATGTACCTGCAATGCAAAGTGTAGGCAATACTAATGAGTAATACTAAGATGTAAGGACTTATAGATTGCAATTATAACAAAGTTAAAGAAATTAATATGATGTTATTCTCATTAATACTTCAGCTTAAGTTGTCTCAATTACAATCTCATATTAAGTAAGTTTATAGCGGTGCTTTTTAGTGCGGCGTGCATTTAAAATACATTTTTATTGCTCGTCAGAAATTACAATACATCATATTTTAATTTGTAAATTGTTTCTTATGTGTTTTATATGAGTTCAAACTTGTGTCAATGATTTCATTTCCATTTAAATATGGTGTATGTAATTTTTTTCAAATGTCTTATTGAATTTACTGGCTTGAGAACATAACAATCAAGCAACACTATCAAACAAAAATGCAACACTAAGAATCAGACAATTCAAACATCTCTACTATTTAGGGAGTACAAAATATGGGAAATCTCTGACATAAAACAACCTTAACAATAAGAACAAACTTATAGACACACAACACAAACCAACTTAAACACAGTAAACACTAACATATCTTGCAAACTGACAGACATTAAGAAATGTAACATACAGACAAAACTTAAAGACATATTACTATTAAATACTGACAACTCTTACAATTAGATATTTAGGACAGACAACACTAAGATATCCATTAGTTTCTGACAAGAAAGCAGGAATTGATAACATGCAGAGATAACCAATATCACCTGTGATAACAGACAGAGATAACACATCACCGGTGATAACAGACAGAGATAACCCATATTATCAGTGACGAAAAGTACGGGACCCTTAAGCTTCGAGTTAAATTTCCTGCTCTGTGACACCTAAAATGAAAAGATGGGAGATAATAAAACTTGGTAAAACCCTTCCCTTCCCCTATTTTATTTAGGTTGGAGTATGTGAGAGAATCTTCTCCATGTTATTCCTCGGGGGCAGAAGTGGACAAGCACTGTTGATTGAAACCAAATGAAAATAGAAAATGGACAATCTGCTTTCTTTGACAATAATTTATAAAATGGTACATGAAAAAAATTGTTCTCTGTTAGAGAAGTCCGGAACTGGAGTTTTGGTCACCAACAGCGATCTTACATTTTTGGTCACCATCAGCGATCTTACGTGTTTGCGGGATAGATAACCCGATAGCTTCTCGAGACAAAATAGTTGCAATTCGAGTTCTACATGGTATTTGGCTACCCTTTTTTCTTATAGCATGTACCAGCAGTCCATCACTCTTTACAGACACTGTTCACTGCATGACCACTTGACGCCCATCCATCACACCCTTACTGCTACATTGATGTACTGGAATACGCCCCTGTGACCACTGGACGCCCATACATCTTGTCCGTACTGTTACATTGCCGTATTGGAACTACGCCCCTGTGACAACTCGCCGTAAAATATTAAGACGTGATGTCATTTGTTGAGCTTATATTAAATTGCGAAAAGGGAAAAAGGTAATCCTGCAGATTTTACACGTATATTATAATTTATTATTTCACAGCGAAATTTAACTTTCTCATGAGAACTTAAATTTTTAATTTATTAAATGCATTATTTATATGTCGTATTTCAGCTATTACAGCGCTAATTTTTGAGTCTTTTTAAATTTCAAATGCATTTTTTCGGCTCTATATAATACATAATGTTGTTACGATACCTCCATTTTGTTTACCTAGCGAACTGCTGCCAGATGTTTTTTTACCTGGCTCGACCCATGCTAAAATAAATTTACTGACTGAAGATATTTTTTTAAAAGTATTATTCATCTATTTTAATGTTCTTAGAAGATAAATAAATATTTTAAAGACTATTTCTTTTTTTTATTTCGTTACTAGATGTTTGATTCTTATTTTCTTTGTTTGTAAGAGAGAAATTTCCATTTGGCATCTTATCGGACAATCCGGCATATAGTTTGAATTTAAAAAATGGTTGCATCATCATCAGACTATTTACTGTTGAGAGCCGAAAAAATGGCTTAGAAATTAGAAAGACTTACAAATTAGCGCTGTAATAGCTGAAATACAACATATAATTATGCATTTAATAAATTAAAAACGAAAGTTCTCAAGAGAAAATTAAATTTCGCTGTGAAATAATAAATTATAATATACTGTGTAAAATCTGCAGGATTACCGGGAAAAAATGGAAATTGATCCGTGATCTATTAGAAGTGCTTAATTAATTTTTTTTTAAAGTTTATATCCCGCTTTGTGTGCCGGTGTTGCAAAATAAATCCTCCCCCATACAGAGTCTCCCCCCGGAGACTCTGTTTTAAAACAAATCCCCCGGGGGGAGAAAATGTTTTCCTCCCTTTTAAAATAAACTCGCCCCTACCCTGTAAAATATTCTCTCCCCCAAAATAAATCCGCCCCCCCCATCATAACTTTCGATATTAAACAAAGAGATCATTAAAAAACAAAAGAATAAAGAATACTTACTTGTGTATTGCTGTAATATTCACACATGTTTACTGTAATACTATTTATTGTAGTGGCGTAGATATAGAGATATAAGAGGGGGTGCGGTCCATATTGTTTGACACCTCTCAGGGGCGTGACATAATATTCACACATGTTTACTGTAATACTATTCATTGTAGTGGCGTATATATAGAGAGATAAGAGGGGGTGCGGTCCATACCGTTTGACACCTCTCAGGGGCGTGACATAATATTCACACATGTTTACTGTAATACTATTTATTGTAGTGGCGTAGATATAGAGAGATAAGAGGGGGTGTATACCATACCGTAATGACATTTCTCAGGGGCGTGACATAATATTCACACATGTTTACAGTAATACTATTTATGGTAGTGGCGTATATATACAGGGATATGAGGGGATGAGGATCATGCCGTTAGACACCTCTCTGGGGCGTGATATAATTTGAAAAATTGCTTAATTACTTGATTTTTTCCCGCTGTCCAAATCGACGCACAGGCAGTTTTGGGGTGTATAAAGGCAGTTGTTTTATTTCATAAAACAAGGATTATGACTTTGAAGGAACGTGTTTGTGTTGTTACTATAAATGATAAAGTCTTAATAACGTCGGGTGTTGAGACGGTGAGAAAGATTCTTACTATCCATCTAGAATCGGGGGGAAAGGGTGGGAGTGACCCAATTAAGTATGCGCACGGAGGGAACAAACATCGGGCTACGACACTGACCTGTTTAACTTATGACCTGATTATACAGTCTTTGGGCTATGCATTGTTATTGTGAGACGCAGAGGCGGGTCGTCAATTGGGGGGTGGGGGGGATGGGTGTACTGGTGGTGCTTACTGCACTGGCTGACAAACTCACAAGGGGTAAAACAAAATCTAAAATTAAGTATGTTCCCGTTATTTGGCACTGGCAGACTCGTAGGGGGGACTATGGGTTTTGTCGTGAGGGGGTGACACAATGAGCTTACTGCACTGGTTGACGTAAACCTTAGTGATGCCTCTGGGCGAGACAGCTACACTAATAATAATATAAGTGATTCCTTTAATAAAATATAATTATAAAATAATAATTCCTTTAAAATATCCAATTTAAAATCAAATAATTTACTAAACATTGGCTTTTTGAATTTAAATTTTTCTCACACCTATTTATATGTGCTACAGTAATAATGTGTCAGACTATTTATATGACTAGAAGTAAAAAAAAACTGCTAATAACCACGCAACCTTAACTAAAAGTTATTAAAGACAGAACAATGCTGTTATACACACACACACACATATATATATATATATATATATATATATATATATATATATATATATATATATATATATGTGTGTGTGTGTATGTGTATGTGTGTGTGTGTGTGTATGTGTGTGTGTGTGTGTGTGTTAGATATTACAAATGCTATGTACGGAGGAAGCGTGATTTCAGTTTCAGTTACTTTAATTTAGTCAAAATTTGCGTACACACACAAACATAGATTTTTAAAATTAAATTATTTTTAAAACATTCAGAAATACTTTGCAATTATTGAACCTTATTTTCATAATATCAACTCTACGCTATCCCTCGTCTCATCCCAAATACTGTAAGGATTCTATTCCCTTTTCACTACTTCTTCGCCTCCGTAGGCTGTGTCAATCTAATGAGGACTTTTTGGAAAAGGGGCCGTCCATAAAGTACGTCACGCTTCAGAGGGGGAAGGGGTTGTAAGTAAGTGTGACATTTTGTGACCCCCGTCCGGCCATGTGTGACGTCACGGTGTTTTATATTAAATTTTAATTATTTTGTTAATAAAAAACAACATTTTTGTTCGAAAGTGTAACGTACTTTAAGCGTGTCCAAGATTTGTGACAGAGGGGGGGGGGAGTCTAAAATGGTCAAAAATAGGGTGACGTACTTTATGGACGGCCCCTAAGGCGTTGGAAATGGTAGAGTTTTTAAGACAAAGGTCTTACCCTGAAGCTATACTTCAATCTGCACTTCAGTGAGTTAAAAACTTCACTCGTGCCGACGCCTTTGTATCACGCTCCAGCGATAGTAATGAAAGTAGCAAATTGGTGCTCACATACCATCCCCACAACATCAGAGCCAAGAAAATATTTTTGAAAAACCGCACGATCCTCCTCGAGGACCCTGAGACAAACAACATAGTTTCCACCCCACCCCTCATTGTATTCAGGAGGGACAAAAATCTGCGAGACCTATTGGTTCGTAGCCGTCTGCTTATTCCGTCCTCCCATCTGGGCACCAAGCCATGTGGTCGTAGTCGCTGCAAGACATGTCCCTTTGTTACCCAGACGGACCAGATTGTCTTCCTTAAGGGGATATTCAAGATTAGGAATGGCTATCTTTGTACCAGCCGCAATGTGGTCTACACCATTGTGTGTAAGCGCTGTCCTTTGAAGTACATTGGTGAGACAGGGAGGTTACTCTCGTGCCGTATCGCTGAGCATGTACGTGCCATTAACAAGACAAACAGTGTCCTGTCTCCCGACACTTCAATGGACATGACCACATGGGCGTCGATGACATGTCTGTCACCGCCTTGGTTTCTTGTACAAACACACCCGGAGAATAGACTAATCCATGAGTATGGGACTCTTACACCACATGGGATCAACGTTGTGTTCGCACTGACAAGCTGATTGATTGGCCACACCCACCCTATCCTTTCCTATATAAGCTCTCACTTTTCTCTCCTTACTTTATCCCTATTGGACTACTTGGATTTCACCGCAGCTAAGTGTTTTTTAAATTATTATTTCGTTTTATTCGTTTCATTTGTGTACTATTTGTCCGTTGAGGAAGGCTCTTTGCCGAAACGTTCGCTGTTGTGTTACGTCCTGTCAGGCATACTAATACCCTGTTTTTTTATATTATACTTTTACCTTTTCATAATATCACCATGCACGAATAGATGATCTCATATCACGATTATGAAATTATCTATTACTGTAAACGTGTATAATTTTCTTTATGAATTTGAATTTTTAACTGCCATTACTGTTTGAAAAACAAAATATATTAAAATTTTAAAGCATTTTACAGATGTTACATCTTAATTTAGACGTTTGCTCCAAAAATCATGACTAACATTAAATTTTCTGCGTATAATTTATACCGCCTCTTTCTAGCATGTCTAAACCAATTATGACATTATGGACTGGACAAACAAATCTAGAGATTTGTCCATAAGAGAAAAAATAACTAAGAAAATTGTATCTATCCGTTAACATATTTTACAAAGTCTTTAAATGGTACTTTGATGTTACAATATTATATTGCCAGGTATTCTAAAATATTAGAAAGCTTTAGGAGATATTTAAAAATAAAGAGTATTAACACAAGAGAATCATAACTACAAGTAAATCTTTTCTTTTTATTAGGTATAAAATACTTCGAGGATAACAATTAAGCTACAGTTTCAAATCGTATAGTAAGAAAAGATTCTTTTAAAAAAAATTATCAATACTTTTATTACAAATAACAAGTATTGCAAAATGTATCTTTCAAATGTAATTAAAAGAAAAATTAAACATACATACATTCATACACACACACATACATACATACATACATACATATACATACATACATACATACATACTTACATACATACATACATACATACATACATACATACATACATACATACATACATACATACATACATACATACATACATACATACATACATACATACATTCATATATGTATATGGATATAAAAAAATACTTTATACATTACAGACGCTCCTTAATTACCGGAGATTATTGCGTCCTATGCTTGTCAATGCTTTATTCATGGTTTATGTATTGTCTTGCATTTTTATTACAGTACTAATTAGGGTTTTTACCGGATTTCAGCTCCGGCTAATCCGGATTCCGGCCATTTTTACAAATTCGACTCCGGCTTCGACAGAATTTTACTTCATAACTCTGGTCCAATCCAGCTGGCCGGTAGAGCCATAATATATATATATATATATATATTTATAATAGCTCCGGCTCTACCAATTCCGGAATTCGGCCATGTGTACAAATCCGTCTCCGCCCTAATTTCACTTAATAAATCTGGTCTAATCCGGCCAGATCACCCCTATTTTTAATATATATGTTTGTGTGTGTTTTTGTGTGCGTGAAAATGTCACTGGAACTTGTGTTTTTTTAATATTAAAAAGTATATTTTATTACAGTGAACAAAAAACTTTTAAAATTAAATTTATAATTTCAAATACTTCGTTGCAGGACATTACAATATTATCAGGCACTAAACATAAATAATTTTCAAAAATTAAATAGAATAGCTACAGAAGAAATACGTACAAAAAATGTGAAGTAAAGGATAAGCTTATTGAATGAATAAGGAAAGTTTTAGAACGTTATCAACGTTCCACGTTCTTTTCGTTCACGTTTGGCTGTTGTATCTTTGGGAAACGATATGGAAATCATTTCACACACACAACGATGCATGTCATCAATGAAAAAGCACACCTCTCAGCTACACCTTCAGTCTCTTGGGCTCTAACATTCCGTAAGGTAATTCACTTTATGCCTAACTAATTCAGCGGCACGCGGATCTCAAACTAACTGAGCGTGCGCCTCACCTCAACCCAGATCTCCACAGTAATGTGACTGGGCTACACAATAAATTTAACGTATCGGGTGACTCCAACCCAGGCCACGACACTCATTGTTTAAACGCGTGACCTAATTTGTGTGTGTCTAAGTCTTGGCATATGCTGTGTTTCTTGAGGACGGCTACACATTAAGTAATCCCTTTTAAAAGAGTTTTTTATAACTATATTTTAAGAGTAAACTTTAAATTTTTTATAAATTTACAAAGCTTGGCTACTTGAATTTGCTAAATTTCTGATGTAAATTTAGTAAACGCTACGGTAATTGGACGTCCATAAAGTACATCACGCTATTTTATTAACAAAATAATATTTAATATAAAACAACCCCCTCCCCCTGTCACAAACTGTCACACCCCTCCCCCTCTGAAGCGTGACGTACTTTATGGACAGCCTCTAAAAGATGGTCATAATATTTTAAAAGAATTATAATGCCCACATAGAAATCGCAAATTTCCTTTAAATCCTAACCAAAGATGCTACTCACAAACGTAAAGAAAGTCATCGGTGTCACATTCTCGTATTACTTGATCATCTTTGTATTTCATTTCATTTGTCTGTTATTCTTTTAAATAACTCTGGGCAATTAACCTACTCGAAATATGTGTCTATACGGGTATACACCCACTAAGCCACAAATTGCTACGCCCCTGACTAAGCTTATGATTGTTGAATTTCCAAAAATCATACACAAATGCATGTTGAATAAATACAAATTATGTTGTTAGTCATCAAGTTTAATAAAACAATTATATGTAATTTCTCATAATTAAGGGGAGGATTTATTTTGACCCGGAGACTTCATTTTAAAACAAAGTCTCCGGGGAGCGAATTTGTTTTAAAATAAATCTCCGGGGGGAGACTTTAT
>CALYLW010001463.1:96412-229330 GCA_944989445.1 Ampullaceana balthica
TAAAAATCGTTCTTAAAAAAATTGTTTTCCTTCTTTTTAGTGCACTTTTATATGTTAATAAAAGGGCGTCCTTTAAAAAAAAATTTTTTTAAGTATTTTTATTTTAAAAATGTGGGTGTGAGAAGGGGCATAATTGATAAAGGAAATGTTTGAATAATCAAAACTCCTGTTGCTCCTCTTGTATTATCGTGTCAATTTAGATTTAGTTTCGTATTACTGAGCTGTTAAATACAGGGAATGTGGTCATCGTTGCCTGGGCTGAACTCCCGTGGCACGCACGTGGATGTAAACAATAGCAGACGGATACAGATGGTAAAGAGAGATAAACTAAAAACGCATTAATTTAATTACGGTACATTCGATCGATCTGAATTTTTTATATAATTCATTGTCATCGAAGATCTATCTGTGGTGAAATTGTGAGATCTCTTGGATCATCAGAAGCGGTTTAATTTTACGATACAAGATTTGACGGATACTACATACAACATACAAACAGTCTGACTTAAATAAAAGTGTTTAAAATATAAAATATTAATAAAGTGGGGGGAAAAATTATAAATATTTTCTTAAATTTTAATCGATCAAATTTATTTTAATGGATTTTTTTAAAAATTAACGATTAATCGATTAATTAATCTTTAATTTCCGCATCCCTATTAATGAGTAATGTCTTAGTAAATGAATCACTAACTTTAGGATATCAGCAGTAACTGAAGTTAACTAATACATAGGTATTTAAAACTCTAGCAGGTTCTTTTCGTTCATTTATAACTTATCAAAGTCTTCAAATACGGTTAGAACAATCAGTGGCTATTTTTTTGTTGCTCCTCCCCAACAGGCACGCAGATCGGTGTATTGTCTGTATGTGTCACCAAGAGACCAACTACTATACAGCCGTTGTTATCAACCCACTGTTTCCTGCCAAAAGCAATAAGAAGTGCCTCCTAGACATCATCAAAATACCAGGATGTTGTAAATGTTTCAACAAAAAGAACACACCATTGCTGCCCTAACCACCAACCCATTTTTTTTAAGGACGACGCACATTAAAGCAGCACATTCACGGACGACACAGAAGATTGACATTACAATTTACTTGGAACTTTATAGAGTCTATAGGAACTTCAAATATTTTAGATTCAATATCATATGGGCAGTCTACAATGAGACTTGGACTTCAGTGACTCATGACTGCAGATTTGATCTTCATTGCAAAAAATACACCGTCAATTAAAAAAAAAGGTAGATACAAAATAAAAACTATTATCAAAGACACATACATAAGACATCTTTACATTGCTGTAGAAATGATATTATTAATATGTATCCCATTATTTTGCACCAGGAAAACTACATGAAAATAAAACAGCTAAAATGTATAGGGCTTTACAATGTTTTTCCATCATGTCTAACAGTTTTGAGGTTTTTATAAAAATTAAATTCATGGAGTTTATTAGACTGTTAGTGTGAACTAAAAATCTAATTTGAGGTTTAATTTATTTTTAATTTTTGTCTTTTACAGTATTATGTTCTAAATAAACAGGTACTTTGTTTGCTATAATATAACTTTGACACTTGTCAATTGCATTGTTGCACTACAGTTTAGTATTTGCATATATTTAAATGATTTGTATAGACTTGTTAAACTCTAAAAAAATAATATACTTACAAGTGCTAAAAATAGCTCGTGTTTTTCATCTATGGGCATTTTTTCCTTTATATCTTTAAAATTTTAAATAAACTTTCATACTTAGATGAATTTTCTCCACAATATTTCAGCATGTATAACAACATTTTCTTACAATTAAATTTCTTGAATATTATTGCATTTATGATTACTTGTATCATTGCACATTGCACATTTTGTACATATCCCAACTAACATTATTATAAAATATGATTGTTGTTTTATATGCAATATCATTACATTTATAACACTTTATATATAAACATATATAATATATATATATATATATATATATTTAATTCAACAGAACAAGCACAAGACGAGTGCAAATAAGCATGACGAATGACCGTCGCTGGGCGTCGGCAATTTATGGTTTGCAAGCTTGGGTGGTGCAGGGTAAGGGGGGGCATGTAGCTAACCGCAGAGCGCATGTCTCGAGACAAACAATGCGTCGTTGCCCCAACCCCCCCCCCACCCCGACGTTTAATCGCGTTGTTCTGAGTTATACGTGCTGTAGTTTGTGTCCTTTCTTTTCCCCCGCTCTTTGCACTACCTATGAGCAAGTCTGCGGCGCATGCTACGCCGGGGTCTCGAATCTAGTTTCATTTATTTAGCTATTGTTGAAGGTTTCATAAGTATTCATTGATGTAACTTGATTAAAGAAAATGCAAATATCTCGGATTTTTTAAAAAATATAAATCTAGCCCTTTAAGAATGTCCTTTAAAAAAAAATTGTTCAAAATCTTATAAACCGTAATGAAAATCAAAATTGTATCCTTCTCGAGATTTTCGGCTTTTCTTTTATCCTTTAAGCTATATTAGTTTGATTCAGCGCAAGTGAGTCTAAAATAAACACAAGTTAAAGAATTGAACGCAAAGACATTCTTTTTTAGATAAAACAAAACAAGCAAATTAAAACTTTATTTAATTTTTTTTAAATGTTTTCTTGGTTTAAAATATCTTCAATGAATATTTATTTGTGATAATAATTTAAATACAATATCTTTGCGTGAATATGTATTGCAGAATTGAATCGCCAACGATGGCATGCTTTCATTTTACTCATTTTGATTTTTTGTGCATACAAATGTGAGTTTTTATCATGAATGAATCCATTCTATGTTGACGTGGGTGTTAAATGATGTTTTTTAAAGCGTTTCTTTACCTGCTTCAAATACTGACACGCTGTCAGATTTGGGCATAAGGTAAGACTTATGTCTGTATAAACGAAAAAAAAGAAAAAGAATGTTTAACGCCTAATATGATTTATGAAATAAGTTCATAAAAATCATTATTTTTACTTGCAATGCGCAGAAAACATTCGTATTTTAAGTTCCTGGAAGTTTGAATTTAAATATGTGTAATAAAATACTTTACCTATGCGTTGTTAAATATAAACTGTTACAAGATAAAAAAATAAGAATTGTAATTTCTTTAATAGTCACAATGTACACATAAAATATAGGTTGCAACATTCAATTACGCACTGCACCACACAAAGCGCTAATTACAGACTTGGTAAAAAAAAGTCTTAATACATCCATAAAACTAACATTTCATCCCGGCGGCCAATTTCTAATAACCAAAGATTGATATTGGTAGACTTTTAATCTATGTTTTTTTTGTCAATTTCATGTTTGATGTTATTATAGTTATAATATGTAGTAATAATATAAAAATAACACTCTTATAATAAAACATAGTTAATGAGTTGAAATAAAAAATGCTTGTAAATATAGACAGTGTTAAATTTTCTTCAGTCTTCTGTTACCTGTCACTATTTGATGTTATACACGAATGTCGCGCCCATCATCAGACGGCGTGAAAAACCTTTAAACATTGCTGTGAGAGCTTACTTACTACACATTGATATCCTCAAGACCCACTATCACAATGTTATTAACTAGGTTGTTCTGCGGCGCCGTGGCGCCTGCGGCGCCCAATTTTGTTTGGACATCTACGTCGCCCACCTTTTTTTCAAAAGCTCATCTACCTTGTCCTTGTTTGATAAATACGTACTATTAAACTTCCTGAAATGCACACAAAGTATTTTATAATAGGGGTTGTAGGGCGCCTCTGAAGCGAAGCTTTTTTTTCAATTTAACAAAAAAGCAGAGTGATGTCCCTTAGCGTTACGGCATGAGTGATAATTAAGGGTGTTTATATTATAAAATTGTGTTGATGGCTTTTGCCGGCGTCTCTGATGTAATAAAAATTAAAACTTAACAAAGCAAAGCAGCTCAAAGAGGGAAATATGAAAATAAATAAAGTGTTTTTATCTTAAACTCTTCCCCCATGTCAAACTTATTCAACAATATTAATGTATTAAGGCGACATGGGCTTATTCCGTTAGCGCCGTTTTAAAGGGTCGGTTACAGTAACTATAATAAATTACAACATGATTTGAATACATGTGTTTGTACAAAAATGAGTAATACGATAAGTTTTAAAGGGTTGGTTAAATTAAGTTTACTAAATTACACAACGATTTGAATACTAAAGTTTGTACAAAGATGATAAATACGATAAGTTTTAAAGAGCAGGTCAAAATCTACACCTGCAAACTTGGGAGGAAAACAATAGTTTTAAAACGTTAGTTTATTTAATAGGTTCTTTCAAATACTCCTTCATTTCTTTAATTCCTACCTATAATTAGATATTTTTTTCAGATCAGTGGGAAAAAAAAACAATAGTATGCTGAAAGTAAACAGTGTAAAAGTTTAATTTTTTTTTAGTAGTATGCAATTTTGAAAACATACTTTCTTTTATTGAAGTGTTTTGTGAAAAATATGCAAACATGATTTATTAAAGATTATGAATATGCTAAAATATTGTACGAAAAAATGGGTTGGATATCTTAAATTGGTTAGAGATTAGACCACTTTTGCTAGCTTATTGTAAATATTTGAAGCTCATTTTACCTTTGGATAATAACTTATATAAACAGTTTTATACATGATACGTTCAAAGATATTAAGTTTTAAATCAGGATTTCAAACAGGATACATACATATGCAAAATTATTAATATATATATATATCCATTCCCGTGTTTTAATACAAAAGCATATTTCAAAGTATTCATGTATGCAAATACATTTCGGAATATATTCAATGGACAGATATTTAGATCAGATCAAATGGAAATTGATAGTCTTTAAAAATTTTAATTAATTTTTTTTAAAACGTATTAATTACGTTTCCTTAACATATCTTGAGCATACTTTTTTGTTTTGAGCAATTGATTAACTTGACAGTTGATTAAACATATTTCTGGACAGAGTTTAGAACCAAAGGTAAACTGATCATTACAACGTCATTACAATAAAACAAAAATACTATTTTAAGTATATACATTTTATCTTTCTCTTATCTTTATCTTATCTATACAGACGCTCCTTCTATGCAGAAGATAGTTGCGTCCACAGACCATGACAGATGATCTGTTGGCAAGTGATGCAGCATTCACAGGCCTCGGCTTTTGTGGGTTCCACGCATTACCCAGCCGCCTAACTACATGTAGTGTTAGGTACCCATTTGGAGCGGGGTGACTCAGGGACGCCCTAGGCCCCGGGAACAAACCCTTGCCTTCACACGGATTCAAACCGATGACCATCGGTACGACAGTCAAGTGCGCTGCCACTCGACCACCGCGCATTTTAAAATGATTGCAATTATTAACATTATTTTTAATTATTTTGTTTTTAATGAAAGCACTGGAAAAAAAACATGAAATTATATTTTTAAAAGTTTACACTTGCAATTAAAAGAAATGATAAATTTACCAAACTCTTAGGTAGATAATTTAAAAAAACCATATAATTTGGTGTGGCGTCATTGTATCACGTAACACTCAGTGCAGCCCAGGAGCCGGAATACATATCATCTAAACTAGCAACAAACACTTTTTTAACGTTCTTTACTTATTAATGCACAAAAATGATGTTAATGTGTTCGATAATAAAATAGTTTTTTTTATTCTCGGCGAAAAAATAATGAAAGTTCCAAACATTTCTAGTCCCATTAATGAAGATTAAACTATTAAATATCCTTTTTTTCTTTAAACAAAGCTTTTGTATAGTAAATGAATTAACTTTAATAGAATCAAAAATAATTTTCTAATGTGATACATAATGCAGATTCATGAATAAAGATGTAATAATCTAAAAACTATGCCTCGATATTTGGATTTGAGTAAGTTAATCCAAATGCTCATTGAGTGTTCCTCATTCGAAAAATTAGTTTTGTCAAGATACTTCTTCTCGTTACAAAACACATGAGGATAAAGAGCCCCTCACAGCCGTGCGCAAAGTCATGGAGGATCCAAAGATAGGGAATATCCGCAACAAGCACTATGAAGTACGCCACCCAGCCGAGAGCCATCAGAAGACAGAGATTAAAACACAAGATTAGCTGGTTCCGTTCATTACCGACGTTCGTTGAACTCCTACGGCGAAATTGTACGCTTTTACTTATCGAATGTATGACAATAAAGGAACACGTTAAAGACGTGGTGAGGCAGACGAAGACCGGGACACCAAAGGTGAAGAGCATCGCGGTATCGTCACCTATCCAGCATGGTCCTAGTCGGCCGTAGCTCATAGAGATCAAATTTGTTTTGTCAAAAGTAAAGCAGGCCGATGCCCAAACACTTGGTACACCCCAGCATATAATCGAAATTTTGTAAAAAACACTCGCGTTGTCCGTTTCTGCGGAAGAGAACTTCAAGGTGTAGGCCAGATGTGCGGCCATGAAGGCCAGCCATGCAAACGAGGCCAACCAGGCAGCATGGTGGATCAGAGAGTAGATCTCACAGGCCAGGTTTTCTAGACTATGACTGAACAGGAACATGATGTGGGCCAGGAGGAGAGACACGGAGAGTGACAGAATGATCTTTCCTGGCACGTTTTGACGCAACTCGGAGAGAACTCCGTACACCACGAGAACAAGTGTCAAGCTGACGATGGTTAAGAGAGAAGATGCCAGGGACAAATATCGTTCCACTAAAGACACATCTTTATAAACTAGAACCTTGCTGTCACGGCTTTTAATGTCAATAGAATTATCATGTGGCATTTGGGACGTTGAACAAACTATTGCGCCCGCATCAATCAATATATATGTATTATTATCATACACATAAAATTCTTCTTCAGGCTTAGCAGCTCTTAAGACTTCAATAATCGAGTCGTTTCTTATTTCGAACGTTATATTCTTTAATAGTTCAATAACATGTTCATTACTAGAGACGATTAAGAATCCATTAAACAAAATATAATCAGACAATGAGAAATAAAGATAAACTGAAGATAAACACTGTAAAGTTGTTAAATTCTCAGATTTACCTTTGCACAATGGAAGAACTAAACGGCTACTTATATCATCGCCTGTGTTCTGATTAACTGATAAAATTATTTCAAAATCCAAGTCACCACTCGGAATCTCTTTCTCGTCGACCTCAACCACATAGTCACCAGAAGTATTCAGTGTTATGGGAACTGATGTTAGCGTTAGCTCTCTGCCAGGAATACACGAAGTTTCTAACAATCTGTTGGTTTCTTTGGTAAGAAGTGTGGACAATTTGATGTCTAATACTTTGAAATTTTTCGAGTGACCTATCGCAACCAGTTCGGGCAATAACTCTGTTAAGTACGTGACAAGCGCGCTGATATAACTTGGATCCAAAAAATGTAG
Organism: Ampullaceana balthica; assembly: GCA_944989445.1. Classification (NCBI taxonomy): domain Eukaryota; kingdom Metazoa; phylum Mollusca; class Gastropoda; family Lymnaeidae; genus Ampullaceana; species Ampullaceana balthica. The sequence continues at coordinate 103,796 of CALYLW010001463.1, forward strand.
AATGATTATTACGTCGTTTTTCAAAGCATCCTTTAATTCATAAATTTTAGTGTTGAAATCAAAGAATTGGGTTACCGAAATATTTTCTGTGTCAGTCAAATGTTGAAGAGACGGCATTTTTTGTAGAAATATACATTTTTCACCACTGGTCACAAAGCCCTCTTCATCTTTCTGCAAGCAAAGGGACTCATTGAATCCAGCTCGCAGCCTTTTAAAGACAGTGTTAGAAATTATTTCTGTAAACTCCTTAACAGCTGTTGTGAGCGGTTTTACAAAATCTCTTAAAATATTTGACACCCAAATATCTGTTAGTCTTTGAATAGAATATTTTACATATTTTTTACTTCTTTCGTCAAAGACATTACCTCTATTCTTGTCTCTCAACCGATCATCTCCAGAAACGTTCGTATTTTGATATTTGCATTGATCGCATGACCGAGATTGGAGAATATAAGCCTGGCGTGTGCTCAGTCCAATATTAAAATATTTCTGTCGCAGCAGAATGAATTTCAAACCTACTGTTTTCAGAGATATGTTTAAGTTAAACAGAGAATCCTTCTGATGCCAGTAAAGTGAACGGACACATTTACGAGCAAAGAGAACAAAACCATTTTTGCAGATAATTTTAGACTTTTTCAATGAACGCGCAAAGTGATGTGGGACTTCGTCTGTGTTATCAACTGATAACAGTTTTTCCCTTGACCTGAAGTCAAACAACAATGTAAATCCACTCATTGGTATAACGGGAAGAAATCTATTCATGCATATGTAACGGCACCTGCTTGCATTATTATTATTATTATTGGAAATCATTTTATTGGCATGATAACAGTGGTAGCAGAAAGGGTTCTTGTATACATTTATAGCAAGATAATCAGAAAACACAAGTTGATACAAACTACAGAGTTTTGAAACGTATTTTTTACTCAAAGATGAGTTTTTGCTTGATGTGTAGACAGTTTCCTCACCCTGTGTTGTTTCTTTACCATCGGCTTGGTCTTGTCCATCGCATCGGACAGGTTGATGAAAACAGTTTGTCCTACCCACCTGAGGAAGTGTACTTTTAACAGAACAGGTCCAATTAGACGTGACGTCAGACGAGTTGATGGCGAATGGGTACGAGATAAATGTCCACCTCACAGAGTCTTCTCCCTGGCATACCAAGTAACTCTCATAGTACGTTACACCGTCTACTGGTATCCCGTTGCAAAGACTGCAGAATACGTTGAGAAAATGGAACACATTGTTTCTCAGCTGAAATGTGACTGGCACGACATCAATAATCATTTTGTTTTTATCGGAATATCTGTCAAAGTTCTCACAGCGTTCTCTTATCTCGCCCATGGGCATGCCCCTGAAAAACTGAGATTCCTTCTCCCCTGGACTGTTGATTTTTTTATGAATATCTTGAAATCTTGTTGCTATTTCATGACTTCCTGCACATTTATCAACAAAGCTTACTCCTCTCGATACCCATAATCTACAAGTTGATGAGATCACCCATTGCACTGCCATGTGATAATCCATCACTTGTGTGTAGTTCTGGAATCTGGATAGAATAGTTTCAAGAAATGCTTGGTCACCTGCCCGTATGTCAAGGTCAAGGCACAATTTGAAGTAATCGAAGCAGCAGTCACCGTTCAGCCAGCAAAGATCATCACACTGGCAACGATACTCCATAAAGGTAGTAATTACCTGCCCGCAGTTACCTTCACAACTCATATGCTTTGAACATTCAGCCAGATCTCCTAGAATAGACAAAGTATCGAGATCATAAAAGTCTTCCAATGAGTTAACCCTGCAGTTATCTGTCATTTGATTGAAGTCAAAATGTATTTCTCTGCTTTTTCTGCTTTTTCTTTTGGAGGACGAATAAATCCCTTCACTACTGGGCATTTCTCTGAAAGTTGCCAATTTTGTATCGTTCAATTCCCTTACCTGAGATGTTTGTCTATCTGTCCCTCTGTTACCAGAAGGTTTTAATTTCTTGTCATCTTTTTCTGAAACATTAGCATTTGATTATTGCCTGTGTTATGAGACATAAAATGGGATTACACTTTACAGTTTCATTAGATTTTTTAACAATGTTAACTATAACGCTCAAAATCGTATTAAACAACTCATGCTTATAATCTAAATCAGTGATGGCGAACATATGGCACGCGTGCCACAGTCGGCACGCAGAGTCTTACCAGCTGGCACGCGGCCAAAATATAACTTCCTTAATCAAATCGGCTAAGCCAAAGCACTTTATTCGGGTTTCATTTTGAGTGTTGGCACTTTTTTATAAATGAGTTGGTTTTGGTTGAATTTTGGGCCGGGGCCCATAATGTCATTTTTTGCTTATATGAGCTATAAAAAATTAGTTTATGCGTTAGCTACTGAGTAAACGAATAGATCTTAGCCAAACTTTGAATACAGAAACTTGGTAGCCCAAATTAAAATACCATAAGGCACTTAATCCCTAATGGCTACTTCTTCTGGGCTGGGGGCCCAAAATACCTTTTTTCTTTAATGTCTAAGATTTTATTCCCCAATTCAATTATCAAACAACTTGACAAATAATTGTAAATGTATCCATTATTATCCATATTTAAATGAACAGTTGTTTTGAACTTTATATCTTGCTCTGAATGGGCCCTGGTGCCTTAATGTAGTTTTTTGCTTATATGACCTTATATGATCTATATAAAAATGAATAGATCATAACCAAACTTTGTATACACAAAATTGATAGCCCATATTAAATACTTAAGGGCACTGCACTTCTAATGTCTATATAATCGGGGGCGGGGGCCCTAAAAGTCTTTTTTAGTATATGTGTAAGATATTTATCCTTTTGACTTTTTAAAGACCTTGAGAAATATTTCCACTTTGAAACTGAATTAAAATGAACAGGTTTTACAAATTGACATCTTGCACCGAATGGGCCCGGGGGTCCTTATTGTCATTATTTCCCCTATATTAGCCATACAAAATTAGATTAAGCGTTAGATAATGAGAAAATAACTTGATTTTGACCTAAGTATATACAAACTTAAGAGCCTTTTTTAAATTACTATAGGGCACTAAGCTCCTAATGTCCTTTCCCTCGGAGTTTGGGTCCCCAAACGTCTTTTTTACTGAACCTTAATAATTGTATTCCCTATTCAATTTTACACAATATTTAGAAATATAGCTTGAGTAAAATTTTAATAAAAAAACTAAATTATCACTCATTTTTGGGCTGGTGCCCTTAATATCGTTTCTTCTTTTGTAAGCTATTTATTAATTAATTTATTTATGCGTTTGATAAAAAACTTGGACTTATTTTTGCACACTTCCGCGAAGGTTTCTGGCATAACTGTTTTTAAACATACCACTCATTGCTTTCTTTAAATTTATTTACTTTTACTGAGATCGTTGCAACGCAACGTCTGCTAGTTTATTATATTTTTTTAGCCGTACTGAATTGCAACCTCAATTATATCATGAGGGATTTTCTTACTCTATAAATTTGTGACTAAATTATAAATTACAATTTATAGCTTTTTTTTCATTTTTATATCGTATGCTATTCATTTTTCTTTTGGCGAAAATAGAACCCATTTTCTCTTATCTAAATGAAAATAATACTATTCACTCATTTAAAATACAGAATAAAAACTACTATTCGTTTAAATACAGCAACAATGAAAATATATTAATGGAAATAAAAAAGATAACCAACGTTTTTGATAATTGTCCAAGTTGAAGCAGAGCAAGCTGCTGTTAACAATCCCAAAAGCAATCAAGAGTGCTGTAAACATCATATTGTCTTCAGTCCCTTGATCAAAACGGGTTTGTATTTTCTAGCCCTTGTATTGTGTTATATTATATTGTCTGCGTTTTGAAGTGATGAATTAATAATACTTAGAAAACGTTTTCCCCTGTCAAGGATAAGTGAAAATATGACATGAATATTATAAATTAATAGTTATTCGCCCCACATCACGACATTAGAATATATAAATTCTTCAATTGAAAAGAAATATATTTAGAAAATGTGTCATCAAGACAAGAGAACAATCACGTTAAGTCGGCATACCTTTGAAAAAAACTTTAAAATAAAATAATAAAAGTTTAAAATTTACAGATAAAAAAGGCTTTTTCATTTAAATATGTATAAAAGCATAGATTTATAATTAGTAAAGAGCAGTAATCAGCTAATATAAAACAATATAAAATAATTATATATTTCTATTTTAATAAGTAATTTTATCAAAGAGGGAAATTAATATAGAGGTCTAAATCAAATTGCTTAAATGCAGAATAAACTATTTAATAACATAACACTTTATTTTATTTTCTCTTAAAAATTGTTAATAACAGAATTCATTAACATATGAGGGAAATTTCCACATCATATAAAGGAACACGTGACTACGTACACTTTCATGTGCAAGAAAAGTTCTGCCGGCCATTAAACGGGTTTCAAAATTTCATTTGAATATGATCCTAAAGTTAAATAAAATTCCTAAAACGGGACAAAAAATGTTAAATATTATTATTATTCAGACCCCTGCCATGAACTTGACTATCAGACTTTTGGTAAACAATGTTTGTTTACGAGTAAACCAACGTGTTGCAGTCACCCCCCTGCGTTTTTTGTGTGTTTCCTATGACTTTCATTAAGTAAATTGTTTTCTACTTCCTTTCAGGTAGTGCTAGATAAAGACTCGTAACACTTCAGTGAGTACGAGGTGTGATAAGATGACAGCAGTTTTTTTAAAGTCCAAATATTACTTTTACTTTAAATAAAACTATATGACCCGGATAAATAGCAATAAGTAATAATATCAGAAGGTTACGGGTTTTCAATAGTTTTATTTTAAAATATGTTTCTCATAATTATAAAAAGACTTTTTAAATTCTATTATATATTAAAACTTGTCTCTATTATTTTAATTACTCTTAATTTACACAAATTCTGTTAACTGCTAAGTCTATGATTACATCACTGAGACAAACACCGAAGATGACGATATCAACATTTAAATGAAATAATGAACCCTTGGCAGCAGATATTACGACTAGCTCTGCAATGCTACACACTCTTATCAAGAAAATATGGGAGGAGGAACAGATTTCGATGGAGGGGAAAGAAGAACATCTCATTAAGCTCCAAATGAAAGGTGACCTCAGCTCTTGCTCCAACTATAGAGGAATAACTCTGCTATTCATACCAAGCAAAGTATTTAACAGAGTGCTGCTAAACAGAATGAGGGACGCAATAGACACCCATCTTAGAGACCAACAAGCTGGTTTTAGAAAAGATAGATCATGCTCTGACCAGATTGCCACCCTGAGAATTATATTGGAACAATCTCTGGAGTGGAACTCACCACTATACATCAACTTTATTGACTATGAGAAGGCTTTCGATAGTTTTGACAGGCCAACCCAGTGTAAGTTACTAAGACACTACGGGATACCACAAAAACTGACTGACATAATTAAGGCTTCATACGAAGGACTTACATGTAGAATTGTTCATGGCCATCAAACAACAGTGGCTTTTGGGGTACAGACCGGAGTCAGACAGGGATGTCTGCTTTCACCATTCTTATTTCTGCTAAACATCGACTGGATAATGAAAATGTCTACAAAGCAGAAGAGAAATGGTATCCAGTGGACACTATGGAAACAACTTGATGACCTGGACTTTGCGGATGATCTGGCATTAATATCGCACTCACAGCAACAGATGCAGGAGAAAACCAACTATGCAGCACAATTCTCTGCTGCCCTTGGCCTGAACATCCATAAAGGAAAAAGCAAAGTCCTAAAATAAAATACATCAAGCAACACTCCCAATAACACTGGAAGGAACAAAATCTCGAGGAGGTGAATAGCTTCACATACCTTGGAAGCATCAGTGACATACAAGGAGGGACAGACGCCGATGTAAGAAGTGAGAATTGGCAAAGCAATAACAGCATTTAAACTGCTAAAAAAGTTTTGGAACTGCAACAACTTTGACCTCCATACCAAGGTCAGGATATTTTAACACCACAGTAAAGCCTGTCTTGCTATATGGAGCAGAAACATGCGAACAACAGCAGCCCTTTCAAAAAAGCTTCAAGCATTTATAAACACATGTCTCCGAACAATTCTCAGAATCCCTGGCCCAATGTCATCACCAACGAAGACCTCTGGCAACGCACACAACAAGAGCCAGTGGATGAGCTAATACGCCAGCGCAGATGGAGATGGGATTGGCCACACTCTCAGAAAACCTACATCCAGCATTGTGAGACAAGCCCTCACTTGGAACCCCAAGGCAAGAGAAAAAGAGGTCGTCCCAAATTGACCTGGAGAAGGGAACTGGAGGCAGACACCAAAATGAGTGGGCACAGCTGGAGGCAGATAGAAAGATTGGTGCAGGACCGGGATGCCTGGAGAAGCTTTGTTCATAGCCTATGCCCCAGATGGAACGAAGGGCGATGATGATGATGAATGAAATTCAAGTATAAGTTATCATTTCATTTTTAAAAAAATACTTAGTAAGTAGTAAAAAATGTAATGATTCTTTTAATCTTTTTCCAAATACTATTGCATTTACATAGAATATATATATATAGATAGAAAAATTTAAGGAATATATTTTAAACTACTCTTCTTGCCTGCCACCCAGTGCCTATTTATCGCAATATGGTTCTCTGGATGGCAGTGGCAAACATAGGAAACGGTTTTGTCATTCTCAGTTCTTAAAAAAGCTAAACCATGCTTAATAATAAAATACTTCAGAGTTATATTGAGATATATTTTAATATTTAAATTTATTTATAGAGCTTTTCACTACAGTACCTTCGTTTTTAACTCACTAAAAATTTAAAATTGTTTGCTATAGGTATATTGTTTTTTTTAAAATTCGGCCACGATTTAATGTAAGGCCAGTAAACGGAACATATAACACGTTTGAGGGCCCTTGAACCTACCCCTCTGAATCTAACCCTGTTACGGCAGCCTAATATGATGATGTGTCTAAAATGACCCTGCACATTTTTTTCTCTAAACGTCTCTTTCTCAAAACCCGTTATCTAAATAACCTTGAACTAGTTTCAGTTTTGTTCCAATCTCAAGCTGCATTTGGTTAACACCATCGGCCTTGTCAAATTAGAAAAAAGTTAGCATTCATTTTCATAAATCCCAGTGACTTCTATTTCCTCACCGTTGATTGTACTTGAAGATATATTGGTTGAAGTGTGGCGTGGTTTTCTCGGTTGAGCGTTTACGACAATGCACTTAAAGCGTATGCTTTCCAATTAAGACCAACTGTTGCCAAGAAAATTATAACAAATGATAACGCCGCCAAATAAACAACAAACCAAAAATTTTAAAACATAATGTATGACAAATAATCGAGCGATAACATTAGTTTGCGTTTATGGAATAGCAATAAAGAATATTATTTCTTACTCATTATTTATTAGATTTTGATTATGTCTATTTAATGTACCGGAATATTAATATTTTATTAAATCCGCCCTTTTGATATTCCCTAATGATCTAAATTTTCAATTTCGTACGGTAAAAATGTACCTATAAAAATAATTCACAAAGAAAAATAACTAACGTGTGAATATATTTCAACTAAAGCAAGCAAAAATTAAGTCATTTGGGTCGGATGAACACTAAAATTATGATACACGAGTTTTAGAAACTTCAGTATTCCAAAATTTTCTCAACTATGACGATTTTTTGTAATTCTTAAGATAAAATTGTCTCATCTTTTTAGTTTGAGTAAGTGCGCTAAAAAATTATTAAAAACCGTGAAAATAAGAAATTAAATAGTACTGGTTTTTTTTTGTCTGTCTGTAATAAACACTAAATTTTAGCAAACAAAGTACAAAAGAGTTTGAAGTGTAAAAAAATTAAAATTAGTGCATAAGTACATAAAGTTGCTGTCTTTCTTTCCTTCTTTTTTTCTCTAATTTTTTTCTAATTTTTGTTTTGAAAGTGTTAGTAAACAATGATATATAAGATAATCATTAAACAAGCCCGAGCACAGCTCAAAATCAATCACCCCTTCCAAGTACCACACCTCTCTAAGCGACATTATACACATTCGGGCCACGAGGCGGCACGCTGGGTACGCCACAGTCTGGGAAGCTCCATCTGTTACTTCTCCACTGCTTGACTTGCCAAAGCATTCTTGAGCTGGAGCGTCCGGTAATATGTGCAACAGAGACATTAACATTCCAGCACCATCAGCGGGTTACAAGAAACAAACTACCCCAAAGTAATGTCTCACCCAGCGATAACAATAACAATCGTTATTAAAGCAAGACCACAATAATAATTAAAGTTATCAAATTCAAATACTTATCATGTTCATATCTCGTGATAAAATAAGAAGGTGAGCTCAAAATGTCAGACAGATGCGTGGCGTCATTTTTGTTTTTAACGATGTCTGTGGAATCTTTAAAGGGAGAAGAAAATAAAATAAATTGTAGTATTTACAGTTAAAACATAATCTCAAGATGTACACCGAACATTTTATTTTAAGTTTCCATATTGGTTTCTTGAAACAAAGTCATGATTATGAAAATGGAAAATATAATGTTTTATAATTTTATTCATTAAATCCTTTTTTACAAATAAAAATGTATTGTTTCTGATTCTATATGGTATACGATTAAGAACACGTATAAGAGTACCGTATATACTCGTTCTATAGCCCATTCGTTCATAAGCCGACATCCCCCCACACACTTTTGGAAGAGAAAAGTATTAAAAGTGTATTACCCGCTAGCAAGCCAACCCCCCTCCCCCCAAAAAAAAATTATATATATATATATATATATATATATATATATATCTATATATATATATATATATCTATATATATATATATATATATATATATATATATATATATATATATATATATATATATATATATATATATAATAAAATAGGACAGCTTAAACAAAATGGTACACTTTTTTAAAAAACTACAAGCTAAATCAGTCATTATGATTGTTTACTTTGTCTATCTTTTTGCCTATCTTTGTCTTTGTGCTCTTTGTTAGGCAAGAGTTACCGGTATTTTTTAAAATAATTCTTTGGTAAACAGATGCCAAAGCGCGTACATTAAAATTCGTTGTTGAAAACAAAATTTGTAAAACAGTTTATTAAAACGTTCACAAAAATAAATAAAATTATTAAATAAGGTAAGTGCAGATGATTCCGAATACATTATAGCGTCTGGTAGAGCAGCCGAATCTTGTAGAATGTAGAAAAGGACCTTGATGATCTACAATAACAACACCCATATTCAATATCATTGCAGAAATACGTTAATGACCCCAACATTTTCCCCTAGATTTTGTCCACAAAAGGTCGGCTTGCGAACGAGTATATATACGGTAATTAAATATTCGGCGTCGATTTTAAAAAAAATTGTCACGAATTCAAAAAGAAAAATTGTACTTCTATTTTCCAACATCCCGCCCCGTGATCGATTCAAGCATCCGTTTCACTTTACGTTAAAATTAAACAAAATCTGAAATTGAGATCCAAAGTGTGAGGTAAAGTATAAATATTGGAGACAATATGGGATAAATATTCATCAAATTCGCTTCAGTTTCTTGCTGATCGTAAATGTTCAGTTGATTAATAACACTGCTGTCTATGTGATAACATCAGTGTAAGTTGTCACTCTTTGAAATATATGGTAAAACACATCTTTGAAAAACACATGTATTCCAATTATAACGTAATTTAATAGATTAACTTGAAACGTTCCTTTAAAACAACGCGTTTGAAATAGTCCCATTCCTGCCAAAGACAATTAGGGACTGGAATAAACTTCGTAAAGGAACAGTTTATGCATGATAAAACAATTGATACTTTCGTGTCTCTCGCCTCTTCATCCAAGTCTTTTTTTCTAATATCTGTATTGTATATCTCTTGCGAAAGACAACTAATCATCTTCAATACCATCTGCAAAACCACAAAAACCCAACGGAATTAATAATACATTGATCGTGCAGCTTCAGGATTTAAAAAAAAACTATATTTTTTTGTTTAAAGTGATCTCACAACTATTTAAAAATTGTCTGGCCATCTGATGATTCGCACGACATATGCATCGACCAGGAGTTAAGTAACAAATGACTCAAGAACTTTAAAAATTGTTTTTTTTGACAAGCATCTTTTTATATCAATGTATTAACTATTAGTACGTACCAGTTGTGGATTAAGATTGCACGGGGCCCTAGGTTGCATTTAAACCTGGAGCCCGGTCTAGCCACGTTATTAAACAATACAATAATTTTGGGGCACCTTAATTTAGCCTTAAATCTTTGGGACCCCTGGCTTAAGACCAATGAGCCCCCCCCCCTTCAATCCACCCATGTTACCTACCAGAAATGTGACATTAAACAACATTTCAAATCGTCTACCAATTTCAGCCATGGGTCATTGAAGAGGAACACAGGAAGGAAATCTTGATTTAATGATGTATTAGCACAGTGCTTCTCAAACTTTTTCGTATGACGGACCGGCAGGAATGTTTTCCATTGCTCCGCGGACCGGTGCACTATTTTCCTCTACTGACGTGATTTTCCATTACCGACGTGACAGAAAAATGAGTTCCTACATGGCCTAAAGCCCCCACAAGATTAAGCATGAATTCGGTTTGTTTTATGCTACATGTCATCGAAAAAGTTTGAAAGAGAATAAACCTAGCCTTGATTGCTTAACGCTCATTTACGACCGTCTTCATTTTGTACAAAAATATATTGATAATGGTAGCCATCGTTTTTGTTTCAACTTTTTAAAAATTAATAGAACTTTAATAAATTTATATCCCGACTTTAGTCTAGGTTTCATTAAAGAGAACATAACATTTAATATAAAAAGTCATGTTTATTGATTTTTTAAAAATAATTTAGTAACTATAGTAAGTACATGTGTAAGTTTATGCTCAAAGTTTAAGGTGAGCCTATTTATTTGTTGCAAGTTTATAAAGATTTGGCTCGGTTGAGGACAGTGCTTCACGCTATGGAGACCGAACACTCATACTGTTCCTCTGCTTTTTATTAATAATGCTCATAATTGAAAAACCAGTCTCAGCGAGGTAAGATGAGGGAAATAGAAGAAAAGCCTTGAGAGCGGTTTCGGCAAGTTCGTGATATTCTGAACCCACATGAATCCAAAAGGATGCAAAAGAGGTCATGGTTCCTAAATTAATGTTAACCTTCATCCACTGCTAACTCAAGCAAAATATACCCCAAAGTTACAGACTAGTCAACCTTCGAAGCAATAAAATAATTGCTTATACACCCAGTACAATTCATGGATCATCTTCTGTTGGAAAGTAGAAATTAAAACGGTCAATTAATTTGGTTAATTGCTCAATGGTGACTTTCTGTAGAGATATCACATCAAGCTCTTCATCTGCACTATCGATAGTCGCTGCCAAATTTTGAAACATATCGAAACAATCTGCTTACACTCGACTCTTCCATGCTTCTAGCTTGCGTTTCTATCCATCAACTTTGTCTGCCATTGTAAATAATGAAGCCATCCATCCTTGCATGGAGATATTGAGCTCATTAAAAATGGCAAAGATATCAGACAGGTAAGTCAACTTTGCTGTTCAATTCACATTGATAAATAGTTGAGACCAATCAGGTTTCTCCTGTAGAGACTGTTCGAGCTCTCTTCAAAATTCAAAATCTCTTGAGAGTACTTTGCCTCGAGACAACCAATGCACATCATCATGCAGTAAGATTTTTTTGTGTTCAGCATCCCATTCCGTCACATAATGCAGCAAATAATCTTGAAATTAAAGCATGGTTCACAATTTTTACAACTTCGCTGAACACGTTGTTAAGTTGTTGACATTTGCTTGGTGGCTAAACTTTCACGGTGAATAAAACAGTGGGTTAACTTGCACTCGGGTGCTTATTTCTTAATCTTGTTTACAACTCTGGAACGCTGCCCAGTCATGGCCGCAGTGCCACGCGTACACAGACCAACACAATATTTAAATTCTATCTGACATTTGCCAACAATATAATCGCGAAAGGCCTTGAATATTTCAAAACTAGTTGTATTTATTTGTAATGAAGTAGAAAAGAAATACGCTTCATACAAGTCTTCCTTATATTGATATCGCACATATACCATCAGAATTTCCAAATTGACTGACGGTAATCCCACCAGAGCTGGCTGTGAGATCACAAAAGCTTTGACAATTTGATACATTCTCTTTTTGGTTCTTAAACTTAAGGAAAACTTAAGGATTGTAATTATATTTATTTTTCATTTCTTGATAACTTCAGCGTACCGGCAGCTAATGGTCCACGGACCGCCAATGGTCCGCGGACCACCACTTTGAGAAGCACTGTATTAGCACACCTCCCCCACCCTCAATACCTCTTTAATTAGCGCTGAGTCTGATGAATACCTTAATTTAATGTCATAAAGTCTATTTTAAATGAAAACCGTGTGACCATTACATAAAAACATTCACATAATACATGTATATTGATATCTTACCAGTGTACATTTATCAAGACAGAGCGATTCTGACAAGAGAACATTTCTATCACTTTAACCCATTTATGCTTACATGCACTTGAATATTTATTATATATATATACGATTTTTTAAAATTCATTCAGATCTTTGAGGGTTTTGCGAGTTCTAAACAAATTACGTACTATTTCATACATATGATTTAATATATATTCAATATGATGTGTTCCAGCAAAGTAATGTACTTATAGTGGATATTTTATAGAATTCTTGAGATTGCACAATTTACATTAAAATACCCATTTGGAAATAATATTAAATTTCAATGTAAAATTTTAATTTTAATTATTTGATTTTTAAAGACATTTGGCTGGTGAGCCAAATATTAATGAAATACATAAATCATTATAATTCAAATAATTATAAGATCAAACATTTGATTAAAGAATAAAAATGCATTAAAAATACATAGAGGATAATGTTTTTTAAAAAAAATAATGTAAAAAAACATGACTTTATCAACAAAGCAATTTAAAATACAGAGTATTTTTGTGAAATACAATATCCATGTAGCATTTTCGCATTCTTGTATTACCTATTTGATTGCTTCTATATCTTGTTTGAAAAAAAACATCATTTACTTCAGAGAACTTCCTCATACCTCTCCTCAAATTTACAATCCCGGTACACAAATATATCATTTTTAAATACATTTAAAGATTTAGATCGAACTTATCCTAGATATTTGGTTTTCCTATAATCAAGGTACATAATTGAATACTTATTAAACATTCAACATTAGCAAAATAAAAGAAATATTGTTTTAAATGTAATGAGTATTGCATATAAGCAACCATCTATATATTAACATTATGTTAACCATAACAGGCATAAAATATGCAATATACAAGAAATTATAAGCGGTACAAGAAATCATAAGTTCGCTAATATTTACGAAGCAATGGTCCATTTTTTAAACTTTATTTGTAAGAAGTGTTGAAAAGAATGCTGAAATGATGTGGAGAAAATTAATGGCATTTTGATAGTTAATTATGACATTTAAAAGATGCCCAGAGATAAAAAAAAATAAAAAAAAGCCATTGTTAGCATTTTTGTGTATATTATTTGTAGAGACTTCAAGAAGTTCTTAAAGTAAATTATATTCTAATACTAAACTGTACTTTAACTACGCACTTGACAAGATTCAAAGTTATTCCATTGCAAACAAAGTATATGGACCTGTTTCTCTAAAACATAATAATAATTTATTTTTTTTCGAATTAAAGAATGACAATCTATAAATTAGATTAGTATTTCATATCAACAGTCTAAATCTATACAATAATGCGACGAATTTTTTTAAAAACTTTTTGAACCGTATGGAAAATAATTGTAAAGAATTATATTTTCAAATGGTATTTTTTTTTGGTACTCTTGGGGCATAGTAATTGGATGAAGTTTTTATTGAAATCCAATTTAAAGCATTGGAATGATGTATTATGTATGTGTCGTCACAAAATGGTTGTCATTTTTATCTATAGATATATGTAAATATTATTTTTAAGACAGTGTATTCTTTGCAGCGAAGATTAATTCTACATTCATAGGTCACTGGAGTTTGAGTTATTTGTGGTCTACCCTATCATATTGAATCCAACATCTTGGCAGTGTTCAGAGACTCAAAATGATTCCCTGTATTTTTACCAGGAAATAGTAATGCTAATATTCTGTATCATACATGAATGTGCTGCTTTAATATAAATCTTTGGTTGTTAGGGCCGCACTGGTGGATTCCTGTTGTTGAAACATTTACAACATCCTGGTATTTTGATGAAATCTAGTATGTACTGCATATTGCTGTTGCCGGGGAACTGTGGGGTGATGACAACGGCTGTATAGTAGCTAGTCTCTTGGGCACAGCCACAGCCTGTACAGCCAACGGCGTGTCTGTTGGAAGAGGGACAACAAAGAAATAGTTACATCTTTAGAAATATTTTTTGTATCGTATTTGAAGATTTTGATAAGTTCTAGGTGAATGAAAAGAACCTGTTAGATGCGATCCCTAGTTTGCATCAACTATTTACATATACCCTTTAGAAGTGATTCATTGACGAAAACATTACTTATTATGAAATAAAAAGTCATCCCAATGTTTACTTTAAACTGTGAGACTGCATAGCCGTGCAGATAGAAAACCAACCCAGCTCAGCAGTTTACAACACCATGAAAGAAACTTTAAATAAGGATATTATGTATCTGTGTTTGTGGGCAGTAAAAAAATTTGATTAAAAAATGGATGCTGTCCAGCTTTGCACAATGAGTTTTAAAATACATTATTTTGCACTTGGACCAAGGAACTTTACAGGGAACTTTGAACTTATACATTAACTTTATCCAAAAAATGTTTTAACTAGTAATGTTTTTAAAAATGTATAAAGCGTTAATTTGAGTACAAAAGATTTAATCATATGTTAAATTTTAAATAAAATACATTTCTTTCAAAACCTCGAAATTTTTATCTCTATAGAGCAACGTTAATAGTAATCCTTAAAGTTCTTTTTAAAATAACATGGAATAACACTGAAGCTCTGCTATAATGGTGCTACTATATGTTAGATAATAAATTGTAAACAGAATAGTACCATGACCAAAATGAGTTGTGTGTGGGGAATCAAGGGTCTTATCAATGGTTGTTATAGTAGGGTGTGCTATTATCTGTTTAAAAGAGTTTTCCAACAATCTACCCACATTGTTGTGTGTGGAATGAAAGCTCTTAACAACGTCTTCTATGGAAATGTTGCTACTATGTGTTTAGAGATATTATTACACAGTTGTCCAAAGACCTACCCGCATTGTTGTGTGGGGAAATACTGTCTTTTGTTGTCGGTGGTTACTAAGGTAACGCTGATGTTATTTACACTCATGGCAGTGTCCGGACTTGTGGACAAAAGACGTCTGGAAATGGATATTTTAAAAATATTCACATTTAACTTTAATTATATTACAAACTATAATGTTGGTAAAGTAATTATAATTGTTAAGCAACTAAATAACATTGTTAACGTCTCATGGTGATGTTAAACGTAAAGTTAGCGATAGCCACGAATTATTTCGGTTATGTAAGGAATGCTTGGTGTAGACATCTCAAAGAAAATAAGCTGCCAAAAGATGCTATTATTATTTTAGTTTTCAAAATCTTTATCATCGGTGCCTTGTTGTAAAAGAAGATGACATTTTTAGCTGAGATCTCCGATTATTTATTACTGATGTCACTGTGTTTTGAATTACAAAGTCTCTAAAACCATTTTGTGTCTTCTCTTTCTTCAAAAATAGTAGACAGTCCCAGCACTTCCAAGAACAATAACTCACGAAATACAGCAGCCGTGATAAATGGGGCTGCTCAATGACGTGTTTACGTACCTTTTGGACAGCAAGTGGATGGTCTTATACACGGTCAGCCACTCCATCAGCGGGCTTCGGACCGCCGCTCTACTGGTCCTGTTTTTTTTGAATAAAACTGTTGTGGCGTTAGGATATGTCGCGCTGCATCTGAAAACACAGACAAAAACAGTACAGCGTTACAAGACAATGGAGTGTGTACAGGTCAAGTGAAGTCATATTTCACAGAAAAGATCTTTGCCAAGTACATCGAATTTGTAGTTAGTTAACATCAAGTGTGCATTTAAAAATAAAACAAAACTACTAGCAAATAATTTTGAAAAATAAAAACGTAATATATTATAAACTGCACGATAAGACAGATTGTTTATAGTAGCAATAACAATACTTACGTGGATGTTGTTAAGTACCTGAATATATTGTTTGAGAATTGTTAGAAGTTTAGAACCGTTGGGAATAGGGGTTAGAACCAACCATCGCTACAGTTGACCTTGGGTCAAGCGTAGTAGTAGAAACTTTATGCAAATGAGGCCGTGATTGGTACCTACTGGAAACAGTCCATCACGTGCCAAGAGGATGAGACGTAGGGTTTAACCAACCAGGAGAAAGTTGTCACATGCACCAGCCATGGGGCAAAAGTTCGCCCAATAGAATTACTAGGAATGTAGGACAGATGCTATGATGGCGTGGGTGAGCGGTCCTTTATATACTGGGGAGAAACCATGCGGCGTCCTCTTTCCCAGATATCACAGGTCACCCTGAGAATTAGGTTCTAAGGGGATAGACTGTGAGGAACAGAGCCTTGCTGAAGGGGGTTCAGGTTTGTTAGACTGTTAGACTTATAAAGATAGTCAAATGTATGTTAGAGTTAGTTGTTATTATTCTTTTATGTATTGATTGATTGATGTATTGATATACTGTTAGTATATATATGTATGTGTTTGTGTATTTATATTCTCAGCAAGTACGGTAGGGTAGTGTACCTGCCTAATGTGAAGGAAAGTAACATAGGGATAGAATAGCCAAGTGCAAATTAGTGTTGAAGTGAGCACCAGATGTGCTCTACAGGCAAAAGTGGGCAAGACAACCCTGAGCCGTGACGAAGTGAGAACCAGTGCTGAAGACGTAATTGAGGGGCACGACTTTGAAGTCTGGGAACGCCCACTAGAGTTATCAGTCAAGCGAGACGGACAGGTGGTCAGTCTCGCATAAGCATTTTGGAGGCGGAGCCAGGTGTCCGACCAGGAGAAAGGACCTGGACCAGTTTATTAGTTGTGAAACTAAGAAGTTAAGTAGAGAACACAACGTACCTTTATTTTATATTTTTAGTAGCTGAATATTATTGTCAAGATATTCATAGTTTGTAATCAATGCCATTTTATATTTGTACGTATATATTTAGTGTAAATAAATATTTTCTCTCTGTTGTACACAGAGGTGTTAAGTGTCATCATTTATATGTGTTTAAGCATTGTAGTTCAAGATTAGTATTAATACTAAACACTGGGGGCTAGAGCCATTAATTAATATTACCCTAGACAACTAGAGCCTAAGTACTTGGTGTCTAATACCATATAGTATAGACATCAGTCCGTAACATTGGGAGCTCGTCCTTAACAGATGTGCACATGTGCACTGGTGGCACAAATATGCAACAACCAACCCACAATCTCACAATTTATAATTAGAATTACATGGTTTAAATAGTTAACTCTATTACACTTATCAACATGTATCATTTTATACTCTTATATCTATGAATGATAAATCCTAGGCACGCATAATTTACTCACGAGAAGAAACACGAGCTGAGCGCCGGTACGTTATACACAGGTTCTGCTTCTTTGGCTGTGGCCACGCTGTTCTCTTTGTAATACTGAAACATTCAAAGTCGGACACGATTACACTTAGATGTCACGTTAGACGTTGTCAGTGTAAGAAGAGAGTTCACAGATCGGCTAACATGTATAGCAGAGTGAGCAAGGATCGCAACAAATGTCTATTAATGTAACACACTTAAATACGTGTTAACATCCGTTCTATAATGTATGAAAATCTATACGGAGTGGGAAAACTAATGTAATAAGCCAGCAAAATGGAAAAATTTCAATCCATTTAGCGATCACAAATTTTACATCATTCGTCTCAGTTTTTAAGACATTCAACAAAATTATCGTTGTTTTAGAGGCGTCACTAGGGTTTGTATCAAACATTGCGGCAGCTCATGGTGTCGCCCATTCACGACCTATTATACAGCATTGACCTCCTCTGACTCTGCCCGTGCAAAAATCGGGACCAAAACAGAAATTTGGACTTTGGTGTCACCTCATTAGATAGTGTCAACTGGTGCTGTCCGGATTCCCCCCAAAAACTCTTGGTTTAGGTCTTTCCACATGCTTATAAAAATCGATTCTTTGGTGTCCAAAACCAAGCACTAAGACTGGTTTGCGGGCGTTACGTACCACACCCAACGCTGCGGTAGAAATCTTGGCAAACGTGGAACCGCTCAAAGTACGCGAGATAAAGCAATACTAACTAAAGTGGAACGATACCGTAGAATGGACCGTAACGCACCCTGTTTTCAGATACAAGACATATGGGTAAAACGATCGAGATTAAACAAACCTCCTTTATAGATGTGTTAAACTACCTTCAGATTTCAGTCAATTGACCCAAAAGTAGGGAGAAAATATCCATGCTCCCGGCAAGGGGACCCCACGAGTGCTTCTCACAGCCCGATCAACGTTTTTAGGGCTGTCAATATTGTTGAAAAAATCTGCCCAGGTACCCGTCCAAGTTTTAAACGGGTACCCGGGTTACCAGTTCGAGAAACCTCACAATTTTCGCTGTGATGCCCGCAATAAGCATATACGTCTTTGTTTATTATGGAAATGCAAATCTAGATGTAATGAATCAGCGATGTAAAAATGATAACATTGAAATAGTACTATAGTACAGTGGTGTCAAAACAATGAGCAGAGGGGTGACGAAGTGATTTTTTGTGGGGGTGGGGTGCTAAACAAAGTCTTTAAAAGATAAAGGGCAGTAATGGTATGACGACATGGTGGATTATTTCTAGTTCATAGCTGACAACTGTTGTAATTAACTAAACTTTCCAGGACTTGCCCCTACTGAGTGAGCCAATGCCCCAGTATGTTTTTTTATTACAGTGAAAATCATTTTTTAAAAACAACTAATAGAGCATGTGTTGTTGTTTTTTTTGTAAGTACGGTGGGAATAGGAGAGGAGAAAGGAGTAAGCGTGGGGGGGGACTTTGTTAACATATTTGCTCGACATTTACTCAAAGTTGTGTGGCGTATTTCAAAGCCAAAGCCAAGGTCATTTCTGTCATTTCTGGCCTTCTTCTTGATTTTAAGCGCTGTGTTCTATTTTCCTTGATTGAACAATTCAAAGAACTAAACCTTATTTGTTTTAAAAGATTTATGTTTCATATCCCCCCCCCCGACAAAGGAAAAAAAGGTGTACACATATTTTAAACGAAAAGTTTTATTTTGATAAATTATATGCGGGCCGAAATGTGAACATGGAAGAGCCGCAGTTCGACCACCATTGGTATAGACATTGCCGGGTTCCAGGGTAGACGTTGACAGCCCTACGTTTGTCACTGGCAAATGCTGCGGTGGGGAAAAATAGTCCAGTAGAGCTTCAGCACGACCAGAAGCGTAACTTGGTTTCACGCGCTCTTGGCTAATTCATTATTGGTGCCCTTGAGAAATAGTGAAATACTAAATTATACAGAATAAATTGATTATTGAAGGATTAGCCCTCGGAGCCCTTGGGAACTGCCCCGATGCCAAGTCGTTGTTATGCCTCTGAGGACGACGAGGAGCTCACAACTATTGAAGCCTATGGAACATGCCTAGTGAGAGTCTACACAGACGGCTCAATCTTCACGGATGGACGAAGTGAGTACAGCGCTCTGATTGAATATCACTTGGGCAGGCCAAGAATTATCTAAACTGTCTGGCCCATGTAGAAGACTAGCCTCGAGTGGGGATTGAGAGCTAGAAGCTATACACAGGAGTGTGAAGGAAGTGCACTTAGGACTATTTAAACGGAAGAATTTCCCAACAGTCGTTGTCTTCATCGACTCAAGATCCTCCCTGAAATCTCTGGGTGGAGACGAAAACTGTCGACGCTGTACTGGAGATCGTGAACAAAATTAGATCTCGTTGGGGCATTGTCGTCCTACAGTATATTACAGGACACGCAAAAATAGCGCAGCAGGAAAGGGAAAACCTGCTGGCGCAGCAAGGCGCTGCCCAGCTCGAAATCGATGGCGTAATAACCCAACTGCGGGTCAAATTGTTGCTAAAAGCCTACTTTATGAAGAGATGGCTTGAGGGATGGGAAAATGGTAACACGGCAAGTGAGATCCCTGCCTCGTGGCTGCCATTACATCATTACGTAAATGCGGACTTGATATTGTCCGAAAAACAGCTATTTTCACAGGCTAGACAAAAACGGGGAACCCGGCTGCCGTTTATGTGGTATGGCCGAGGAGACAGTGGCACATCTGCTGACCGAATGATCTGTGGCGATTGGGGACGCGGACGAGTCAGACAGCCCACGCACTGTGGAGGAATATATCCATGGCGATGCCCTTATGTTGAGGCTCTTCGTTGGTATTGTAGGCCGGGCTGTAAGAGTGTTAAGTGACTCAACCCTGCAATGAGAATGTTATATATATTTAGTGTCTTGTAGGTTTTATATTTCGAGAGTCGCCTTTCCAACATTAGCTCAGATTTGAAAACAACTCATATAAATCCTAGTAATTAGCTCTTCAAACAAAGGTGGTAAATATGCTCATAATTCACATACGCGACTGGAAAACAATTCGTTATAAAGTAACTGCTTTATATAACAATTTGAATACCTACTCATCCACATTAAAACAATTTCCATAATGATTTAACACTGATTAAAATATTTTCTCCTTTTTTTTGTATAACGTGCTCGAATACTATAAATTTGCGCTGCTTAAAAATCATATTTTCAAATAATGCAATTTATTTATGTCATTAAAAATATTATTTACCTCCTCCTCAAATATTCGCTGTTCCACAGGCGTCTTAAAGTAAGTAGGATAAGTTACAATTATGTATTCCTTACTTCCTGGTTCCACAGTCTGTTTCTCACTGTAAGACAAACATATACATATAGACGGTTGTCTATTCCGAGAGGGTCGTTAGCTCTAGTTTAGCCAGCTCTGATCTACATTGGTGCAAGCGGTGGCTGTTGTTTATATGTAATTACCCGTGTGACCCGTATTTTTGTGGACATGATTGACACCGTGTGTTTGTGGGTGCGTTTTACCTTGTGTGTTATTAGGTGTGTTTTACCTGGTGTGTTAGTAGCTGTGTTTTACCTGGTGTGTTATTAGGTGTCTTTTACCTAGTGTGTTATTAGCTGTGTTTTACCTGGTGTGTTATTAGCTGTGTTTTACCTTGTGTGTTATTAGGTGTGTTTTACCTGGTGTGTTATTAAGTGTGTTTTACCTGGTTTGTTATTAGGTGTGTTTTATCTGGTTTGTTATTAGGTGTGTTTTACCTGGTGTGTTATTAGGTGAGTTTTACCTGGTGTGTTAGTAGCCGTGTTTTACCTGGTGTGTTATTAGCCATGTTTTACCTTGTGTGTTATTAGCCGTGTTTTACCTTGTGTGTTTGTAGGTGTGTTTTACCTTGTGTGTTATTAGGTGTGTTTTACCTGGTGTGTTAGTAGGTGTGTTTTACCTTTTGTGTTATTAGCTGTGTTTTACCTTGTGTGTGATTAGGTGTGTTTTACCTTGTGTGTCAGTAGGTGTGTTTTACCTTGTGTGTTATTAGCTGTGTTTTACCTTTTGTGTTATTAGCTGTGTTTTACCTTGTGTGTGATTAGGTGTGTTTTACCTTGTGTTTTATTAGGTGTGTTTTACTTGTGTGTTATTAGGTGTGTTTTACCTTGTGTGTTAGTAGGTGTGTTTTACCTTGTGTGTTAGTAGGTGTGTTTTACCTTGTGTGTTATTAGCTGTGTTTTACCTTGTGTGTTATTTGCTGTGTTTTACCTTGTGTGTTAGTAGGTGTGTTTTACCTTGTGTGTTATTAGGTGTGTTTTACCTTGTGTGTTATTAGGTGTGTTTTACCGTGTGTGTTATTAGGTGTGTTTTACCTTGTGTGTTATTAGGTGTGTTTTACCTTTTGTGTTATTAGGTCAGTTTTACCTTGTGTGTTATTAGGTGTGTTTTACCTTGTGTGTTAGTAGGTGTGTTTTACCGTGTGTGTTATTAGGTGTGTTTTACCTTGTGTGTTATTAGGTGTGTTTTACCTTGTGTGTTATTAGGTGTGTTTTACCTTGTGTGTTATTAGGTGTGTTTTACCTTGTGTGTTATTAGGTGTGTTTTACCTTGTGTGTTATTAGGTGTGTTTTACCTTGTGTGTTATTAGGTCAGTTTTACCTTGTGTGTTATTAGGTGTGTTTTACCTTGTGTGTTAGTAGGTGTCTTTTACCTTGTGTGTTATTAGGTGTGTTTTACCTTGTGTGTTATTAGGTGTGTTTTACCTTGTGTGTTATTAGGTGTGTTTTACCGTGTGTGCTATTAGGTGTGTTTTACCGTGTGTGCTATTAGGTGTGTTTTACCGTTTGTGCTATTAGGTGTGTTTTACCGTGTGTCTTATTAGGTGTGTTTTACCTTGTGTGTTATTAGGTGTGTTTAACCGTGTGTGCTATTAGGTGTGTTTTACCGTGTGTGTTATTAGGTGTGTTTTACCTTGTGTGTTATTAGGTGTGTTTTACCGTGTGTGCTATTAGGTGTGTTTTAAAGTGTGTGTTATTAGGTGTGTTTTACCGTGTGTGTTATTAGGTGTGTTTTACCGTGTGTGTTATTAGGTGTGTTTTACCTTGTGTGATATTAGGTGTGTTTTACCTTGTGTGATATTAGGTGTGTTTTAACTTGTGTGCTATTAGGTGTGTTTTAACTTGTGTGGTATTAGGTGTGTTTTAACTTGAGTGCTATTAGGTGTGTTTTAACTTGTGTGCTATTAGGTGTGTTTTAACTTGTGTGCTATTAGGTGTGTTTAAACTTGTGTGCTATTAGGTGTGTTTTAACTTGTGTGCTATTAGGTGTGTTTTAACTTGTGTGCTATTAGGTGTGTTTTAACTTGTGTGCTATTAGGTGTGTTTTAACTTGTGTGCTATTAGGTGTGTTTTAACTTGTGTGCTATTAGGTGTGTTTTAACTTGTGTGCTATTAGGTGTGTTTTAACTTGTGTGCTATTAGGTGTGTTTTAACTTGTGTGCTATTAGGTGTGTTTTAACTTGTGTGCTATTAGGTGTGTTTTAACTTGTGTGCTATTAGGTGTGTTTTAACTTGTGTGTTAATAGGTGTGTTTTACCATGTGTGCTATTAGGTGTGTTTTACCTTGTGTGCTATTAGGTGTGTTTTACCTTGTGTGCTATTAGGTGTGTTTTAACTTGTGTGTTTGTAGGTGTGTTTTACCGTGTGTGTTTGTAGGTGTGTTTTACCTTGTGTGCTATTAGGTGTGTTTTACCTTGTGTGCTATTAGGTGTGTTTTACCTTGTGTGCTATTAGGTGTGTTTTACCTTGTGTGCTATTAGGTGTGTTTTAACTTGTGTGTTTGTAGGTGTGTTTTACCGTGTGTGTTTGTAGGTGTGTTTTACCTTGTGTGCTATTAGGTGTGTTTTACCTTGTGTGCTATTAGGTGTGTTTTACCTTGTGTGTTATTAGGTGTGTTTTACCGTGTGTGTTATTAGGTGTGTTTTACCTTGTGTGTTATTAGGTGTGTTTTACCTTGGGTTTTATTAGGTGTGTTTTACCGTGTGTGCTATTAGGTGTGTTTTAAAGTGTGTGCTATTAGGTGTGTTTTACCGTGTGTGCTATTAGGTGTGTTTTAACTTGTGTGCTATTAGGTGTGTTTTACCTTGTGTGCTATTAGGTGTGTTTTACCGTGTGTGTTTGTGGACGTTCTTTTAAAAGACTCATTGATAATGTTTCAGAAATTTAAAATATCATTTTTAGAGTTATTTAAGCATATTTTTCTACAATTTCTATTACAGGTAAAATTAAATGGATGGAAATCATTTCCGTGATTTTTTTAAATGCTTATTTTTTAAATGAGTGTGTAGATGTGTTGGTAATTTCCTAGTGTATCTAAAGCGTTAGCTTTGAAGAAGGTCAAAACTGAAAATGTGTCTTTAGTTAATGCTTTCGGATTATGAAATCTGATATTTCTTTCTCGCCTTATTTTCTAATTTATACACCTGTATTATATAAAGCAAGTTTGTTTTCTACTTTTTAACATGAAAATATGAATACAATATTCAGATTGAAATAAATGACTTGAAAAAATATTTTAAAGAAAACTAATGTTTTTTTACAACAATTAAATATTTTGAATACAATTAAGTTTTGAATTAAAAGAACAATATACATACTAAACTTTGACGTAAATAATGTAACCAGATAATCCCATAGCAATAGCAAGGAAAAGTAGAGCCAATGCTATCTGTGGAAAACAATCCAAATAATAATAATTAGAACACATTTCAAAGAATAACAAAGTTAATACACTACATACTTTTATATCTTTGAGAGTTGTTTTTATATTTTTTATTTGATTAAACTTCTGTGGTTTTTTTTTAAAGTGTGCTTAAATTAACTCTATGTAAAAACAAAATATAATTGATTGACTCACTTTTTTGTATGCATCTTATTTTAATAAATACCTTTTATATTTGGTATTTTATTCAATGAACTAATTAAAATAAACAAATCAATGAGAGCTAGAAACAAAGTTTCCAGCTTGCTCACTTTTCTCAATCACTGCATGGTAAGTTCTTATAATATTATTCAATTTCATCGAATTGTTATAAATATACCACATATACAGGCATTCAACGTGTGATCATATATTTTAATAAAATCGTTGGACATGTGACGATCTATTCTGATTTTTTAAACTCAAAGATCATAATTATTTCTGTAAAACATCACTATCACCTGAGTACTCGGACCTGCAGGAGATTTGAACTCACCCAGATCAGCCCGACGCCATAGGTCTGCGCCATGCCTTGCTTCTGTTGTGTCCCGTCAATCAATCCAACAGTGGTCGGGTTCTTGGCCTCCTTGGTATTCATAGCCACGTGACACCTATTCGAGGTCAGAGTTCAAAACTATGGATTATGCATTGAAAAGAATTTAACAAATTAGTGATTAACATGACAAAAGCACAAAATCTTGGGATTTTACATTTCCGCAAAGTCTTTAGGTGTTAAAATTCGGTAATTGTTTCGTTTATTTACTAAAAAAGTTTTAGCCGACAAATTTGAAGTCATGTGCGAGTTTTCTCCAGTCTTACATCACCATTTCCTGGTGAGAGGATATAATTTCACACACACTTCCTTCCCGCCTCGCATTAACTTTGCCAACAGACAATATCCCCCATCCCCCAAAAGGTATAATCTATACATAAACCAAATACTTTTTTTTAACCTACTTAAACAATTTTTTTTACAATTTAATTAATATTTAATATGTTTGTTTAATGTTATGTTTGAAAGACTTTCAAAATAATCTTCCTTTAATCTGTCTGGGAAATTTAAAGCTAGCTGTGATCTGAAACAAGTATAAGGCTTATAATTAAGTTTCATTTATTTTTTTGAAACTTTTTCTTTGACGGTAATTATCATATAATGTTATTATTACTGACAAAAATGCCAAGCATAAAATAAACACTCTACTGACTACTCTTGTTTACTGAAGCTCTTAGCTTATCAAAAGAAAGAGAGCGGTGAACAGAATTGAAATTTAATCCATTTTAAAAAAGTAAAACACAAAAACTGCTTGAAATCATTCAAAGTGACATTATTCATGTCCTTATTTGTTAGTATGGTGCATAACAATGATGTGAAAGTGTTTTAACGAGAGTGAGATTCTGCCGCGTTGGCTAAATTAATGTTTCGCCACCTGCTAACGCGATAATTTATCTAATACTAATATGTAAAGCTCAGTTGGTGTTTGTATCTTTGTTTGTATGTTTCACGTTTCAACTTTCTGTTTACACAGCCACGCAAAAAAAAATGACGGACGGGGACCAGATTTGGCAGGACGGTTCCTTTTACCCTGAAGATGGTTTTAAGATAGATTTTGTAATTGACCCTTTTTGTCCGAATGCCGTAAATTAAATAAACAGAAAATGCAGAGACAAAGAATGAAAAATTTAACCTCATTTCTATATGGAACAACTTTACGCGGACGTTCAAATTCCGTTCAAAGCTAGTTATTTTTGGTGAAGTTTTAATTTTCCCCAATACTTCATTTTCAGCGTTGCGCTTTCAAAAAATATTATATTGTCTAATTACAGTGCGTGCATTTTCGTGTACTCTTCTTAATTTGAGCTGTGCAGTACAAAGCATTGTCATTTTTTTACTGGTACTTTCTACATATTAGATAGACGCATAAAAATATTTAATTACAACTGCCACACGATGCATTAGGTTTAATTTTTTACACGTTTAAATTTAATTGCGAATTTGTTTTAATTATTTTCTGTTCCATAACTCGAAATTTAATTTTTTTAAAACTATTTCTGTAATAATTGTGTAAGTATTTTTTTTCAAGGCTTCATTTTTAGCGTGCGCGCGCTTTCTAAAATCTTTATCTCCTGATTACTGTGTGCACATTTTCATGTAGGCATCTTAAATTTAGCTATGTCCTATTATTATAACATTTATATTTTGTTTGTCTTTTACATAAGCTATACACTTATACTATTTAAACTTAGGCTACCGGACCTATTAACATAAGTAGATTAAACTAAATAAAGTGATCCTGAAAACGCTAAATTATTTTGTGTTGCGAATTGAATATGTTATGTTCTTTCCTTTGTAGTTGGATTAACATAGGCCATTTTAAAAATCAATTATTGTCATGGTTTCACATGCATTTTAAAAAAAAAGTGATTTGTTTGTTTGTTTATTTTTTTTAAAATTAGGAATATAGTCTAATGACTAATGTCTTTATTTTTAGAAACAAAATCTGTTGTTGGGCCACAAAAGTGACTCAAACAAGAATTTCATTCCTTTATGATATACCAATTGCATAAAGCCCTAAGTTTAAAGATCGTAAATGTAGACACAAATATATAACAATTCAAATATTATTTCCATGTTATAACAACTATAAATATATTACAAAAGTAAAGATATCTTTTATCCAGTTGTTATAAGCAGACTTTTTATTAAGCCAGACTATTTCTATAACCATTTATTATTATTGTCTAAATACGGTGCGCACATTTCTTGAATTCTTTTTAAAACGACTGCTTTAGCTTCCTTCAAGTATTTTAGAAAGTACATTTCACATATAACATTTATAATTTAATTTATTGGCGCTATAGGTTAAGTAGATTTTTCCTTTGAGGGGGTAGTGCCATATTATCTTTATCTAATAGACGCTGTTGCAAATATTGTATTAATTACAATTGTGTTACGATGCAGTGTCGTAAATTTATAAGAGTTTTTTTAGTGACAACCGTGGTAGAGATCTTTTGGAAAAATGTCAACAAAGCAGTGGGCTTTTTTAATAGATACAAACAAACAAACATACAAACATCAACTGAGCTTTATATATTACATATTCGTTTAAATTATTTTATTTCATTTTTTCCACGATGCATTGTATTAATATTTTACATGTGTGAATGAAATTGCGATTTTTAAAAAAATTTAATTCATAACTCGATATTTAATTAAAAACCATAGATGTAGCGAGTTTATTTTATGTTGAAAGCGATGGCCTATGTCAAATAAACTTACACTTTCAAAAGGTTTACATAAGCTTTATATACGCTATACATTATAAACTTTTGCTACCGAAGGTATTAACAGGAGTTGACTAAATTTAATAAAGTGATCCTGAAAACGCTTAATTAATTTGATTTGCGAATTGAATATGTTATGTTCATTCCGTTGTAGCATAGGCCATTTCTAAAATTGCATTTTAATCATTTTTCAGATGCGTTTATTAACAGACGGTTGAATCTATTTTTTTTCATTTTTATTTTTTTTTCAGATAGAAAATCTGGTGTGTGTGTGTGCATTGAATATAACTTAAAAAATATGTATCCTTATCAGAAATAGGGAACCAAAAAAAATATTCCTTTTTGAAATTATACACATTGCATAAAAACTGTAAATATAAATCGTAAAATATAGAGACATTAAAAATGTTAAATATTATTTCCCTCTGTTAGCAATCGGGAATACCTCAAAAGGAAGAGTTATTTTGGTCCAGTACATTTACTTTCTAATAATAATAATAATAATAATAATAATAAATTGATTATTTATATAGCGCTGTATCCCAGTAAACTGGGCTCGCAGCGCTTTACATGAAAGAAATAACATACTTATAAGTATTAAATTAACATTCATATCAAAACAAACACACAAAATTACAATACATTATACATAAGCTACGTTAATCATTTACAAGAAATGTTGTTTCATCAATTTTAAAAATAAATTTTGAAAAGATGTGTCTTAAGTGCAGTCTTGAAGGACTTGGTTGTTTGAATACTACGTATGTGTAATGGTAGAGAATTCCATTGTTTGGCTGCACAAAAAGAGAACAAACTTTCACCAAACGTTTTGGTGCGTGTCGTAGGAACAGAGAGAACGCGTGTGTCTGCAGAAGATCTTAGCTTGCGAGTGGGTGAGTAGACCGACAAAAGTTCAGTAAGATACGATGAGCATGAGTCCGAAAAGAAATTGTGACAGAGAACGGCCAGTTTGTAATCAATACGGGCTTGTATAGGCAGCCAATGAAGTGAGCGAAGAAGTGGAGTAACATGGTCATGTTTTTTTGCCTTGAGCACCAGTCTGGCAGCTGAATTTTGAACTTTCTGTAGTTTTTCAATGCATTGTTTTGGCACACCTGACAGAAGAGAATTGCAGTAATCCATACGAGCCAGTACAAGAGCACAGACTAGTGTTTTTGTGGCACTAACTGTTAAGTAATGACGGATTGAGCTGATCTGACGAATGGCAGTGTAGGCAGAGCGACAGAACTGATTGATGAAGTTGTTAATAGACATGTTGTCAGAAATAATGTAGCCAAGATTCCTAGTCGATGTTGTGAACAGAATATCCGAACTGGCTACGTGAATTGACTTCGGAAGAGACAAAGTACTGCGTGATTTATTGTTGCAAAATAGAAGTGCTTCAGTCTTATCATCATTCAGCTTGAGTTTGCTTAACGTCATCCAAGACTTCACTTCACCAATGCACTCCTGCAACAATTGGACACCGGAGTCCATATTAGAGGGATCAGTGTGAGTATATAGTTGAGTATCATCTGCAAATGATTGGCTTTATTTATAACAAGACTTTATTTTATGCGGCCAGCTTTCTATAATATTTTATTGTCTAAATATGGTGTGTACATTTTTATATCCTTTTAATACGTTTGCTTTTGTTTTTTTTTAAAACTATTTTAGAAAGTATATTTATAACTTTGTTTATTTGCGCTATGCGTTATGTAGCTTTTGCCTTTTTAAGGGATAGTGCCACATGTTCTTTATCTCATATTTTCGGTTACCAATATTTTATTACTTACAATTGCTTTTCTATGCAGTTTCGAAATTATATATTAAATTTTTGAGTGACGAGGGTGGTAGAGCTCTTTCGGAAAACCTATAAGTTATGTTTATTTTGTGCAAGTGGGAATGAATAGTAAATTTAGATATTATGGTCGTCAAGATTCATTATTTAATAAATCATATCTTTTAAATAGTAAGGTAATGTTAAAAGGCACTTCATTAAGTGAAAACAACTCACGCGGTAAAATGGCATATCTCTGTTTCCCATAAGATTTTAACTACTAGATGAATCTGAAATTTAACTTAGCAAATAAAAATTTTAATAACCAGCAACTAATATTGGGATAAAAGGTCAGCACACTCCCGCTACAAAGTGCGGGTAATTTTCTAGCATAACCAGTGGGGCCCACTTAACTTGAGCCCTGGTTAACTAGCCAGCTCTATTAAGTCGACGTTTTTTTTTGGAACCGCCAAATTCTCTCTTTGTCTTTGAATTTTCTCAGCGGTTAATTCGATTATTTTAAACTTGCCGAACCCTAATACCTCGAGCACAAAAGTGGGTCAAATTTGCAACTTAGTGTTGGTTATCTCGATCCCCATGACCAATCGTCAGCTTTTGAAAATGTTAGATGTGATTTTTTATAACCAAGTGAAGGCATACAATTTCTGCCTCGCTAGTGACGTCACAGCCCGCTTGCTCACAGCGCTGTGTTACTAACTTAAATAGCCAGCTTTGGAAAATGTTCTCATTGATAGGGCTGAACAGATCGGTTCGGCTACTCAGCATCGGCTGATTTTCGTATACTCGGAGATACTCGGCAATCGGCCGCGTAAGTGATGCCAAGTATTACGTAATTGCTCCAATAGCAAAGATGCACGCAGAATCGCATGCCTAAAATATTTCGTTTCCTGTTTCCTGTCCCACTGTCCAACCCAACTGTCATCTAGCCACACTCGATGTTTCCTGCCCCACTGTCCAACCTAACTGTAATCTAGCCACACTAGATGTTTCCTGTCCCACTGTCCAACCTAACTGTAATCTAGCCACACTAGATGTTTCCTGTCCCACTGTCCAACCCAACTGTCATCTGGCCACACTAGATGTTTCCTGTCCCACTGTCAGACCCAACTGTCATCTAGCCACACTAGATGTTTCCTGCCCCACTGTCCAACCCAACTATCATCTAGCCACACTAGATGTTTCCTGTCCCACTTGTAACGATAACTATATATTACTCTTTAATGTAGGCGTTCTCACAGTACATAATCTTGTGCACAATAATTCACTGAAGAATTCTTTTATCCAAAACAACTTTAATATATATATATTGTACACATAGATATCATTTGAGGTAATATAACGTGGAAATCTTGAGGCATTCATCATACATCCTTCCTCGACGGAAGTCTACACACCACTGTTCGCCAAACACTTTCAACCAATAGAAATGCTCCTTTCTTCCCGCGTTTCTTGTACACGTGACCTTACGTCACAAAATTATGTTAATCACATGTGACATTCACCCCCATTCTTCAAAAAAAAATGTTTATGAAATACAACATTTTTGGTCTTCATAAAATCAAATCAATCTATATCTATATTCAAATTTCAAATATTTATCATCAATGAACATTCATTTTCTTACATACAACTTCTGGATATAGAATCAATAAGAAAAAATCTGTAGGACTGCAACAGTCTAAACATAAAAATAATGAGAAAAAATCTGTAGGACTGCAACAGTCTAAACATAAGAAATAATGAGAAAAAATATGTAGGACTGCAACAGTCTAAACATAAGAAATAATGAGAAAAAATCTGTAGGACTGCAACAGTCTAAACATAAGAAATAATGAGAAAAAATCTGTAGGACTGCAGCCGTCTACCTGTGCTGAAAATATGAAAATGGAACTTTAAACACATCTGTAATTTTGTGTAACTAAAATATTTAAACACTCAATATTATTAAAATTAACTAATAATCCAGTGGAATTCAAACACTGTTCCTTGTCCATTGTTCAACAAATAAAAATATTAATATAATTACAGTCTCTGTTTGTATCCTTTAGGAATTCACAGACTAATGTTAAAACAGTCTCTTATTTTATCATTTAGTAATTCACAGAATGTCATTTTAATACAGTCTCTGGTTTTATCAGTTAGGAATTCACAGAGTGTCTTTTTAATACAATCTCTGGTTTTATCATGTAGGAGTTCACAGAGTGTCTTTATTTATTGTCATTCTACTTAATATGTCTGCAACCACATTGTCCTTTCCCTTCACAGGTTTAATGTCAAATCTGTAGTCGGCTAATAGCATAGCCCAACGATTCACTTTGGCGTTGCTGATCTTCTTCTTGTTGAATGCCACAAGTGGTTTGTGGTCTGTTAGAAGAGTGAATGTTCTACCTATAAGGTATTTTTGAAGTTTTTGTAGAGCCCACACTATGGCTAGACATTCTCTCTCTATGGTGCTGTAGTTACACTCTGTGTTGGTCAAGTTTCTGCTAAGATACTGTATAGGATGTAGGATACCATCATGTTCTTGCATGAGGCACGCTCCTAATTCAATGGACGATGCATCAGTAGAAACAATGAAAGGTTTGTCCCATTGAGGTGTAACTAAGATGGGTTTCTTCCTAAATGCCTCCCGAATGTTCTCTAATGCGTTGAGGCAATCTCTTGGAAACTGAAATTTTCTAATATCTTTGGTTTTTGTAACTTCTGTTAGTGGGTGAACAATTTCTGCATAATTTGCAATAAAAGGTCTGTAAAAGTTACATAGTCCCAGCAGGGCTTGCACTTGTTTCTTAGATTTTGGGACTGACAGATTGAATATCTTGTTTTCATTTTCTGCAGTAGGAGTGACTGCACCACTTCCTATTCTGTATCCCAAAAAATCTATATACTTCTTTCCAATGTTGATCTTTTCTGGTGAGATTGTCACATTATGTTTCTTGAGTCTATCCAGTACAGCTTCAAGTGTATGAATATGTGATTCCCAATCTTTAGTGTGGATACATATGTCGTCGACATAATGTAACACATTTGGAATTCCTTTTAGCATCACTTTCATAACTCTGCTAAAAGTGGCTGTACTGTTGACCAGTCCAAATGGCATTACTAACCATTCATACACTTCATACATGGCTATGAATGCAGTGTATTTTACAGAATCAGGATCCATGTTAATCTGCCAAAAACCTCTGTTTAAGTCAAATGTAGTGAATATTCTGGAAGTACCAATTATGTCTATAATGTCTTTTGGGTCTCCAATAGGTTTATGGTCCAATTTTGTAATATTATACAACTGTCTGTAGTCACAGCACAGTCGAATCTTTCCATTTTTTTACTATGTCAGTTGGTGAGGTATAGTTAGCTTCAACTGCTTGTCTTATTTTGTTTTCTTTGAGTAGGTAGTCAATTTCTTGCCTTATTGTGTCTCTATATGCCATTGGAATAGGGTATACTTTGGTCTTGAAAGGTTCATATTCCAATACTTGTGAGTCACAGTTTTTGTGTTTCCTGTTTCTTTTGATATGACACCTTTGTATTTTTGAAAAAAATTATCACTCTGTGTTTCATATTATCTGGTATGTCAGATGATATTCTTTCACTGTCAAGATTGTTCATTTTCATTGCATTGTCATTTTCATCATTTACCTTGATGATGACATTAACAGTTTGCTTTCTTTCTTTATTGTCATCATATGCTCTTAGTTTGTCAATATGTAATTTTTTTACATGTCCCTTGATATTGACACTATATGTGACATCACTAAGTTTCTCTTCAATATTGTATGGACCTTCCCATGTGATTTCATTCTTTGTGTTTGGTAAGCATACTAGGACTTGTTGTTCAGGCTCAAATGTTCTCAAATGTCTGTGTCTATTTTTGATTTCTCTATGTCTTGTACTTTGCTTGATTAGTCTTTGTTTTGCTGCTTCAATACTGTAAAGTATTTTATCTCTAGTGTCTGACATCAGCTGATATCTGTCCTGTATGGCATCTTGTTTGCTTATGAGCCTTTCTTTGAAATTCTTTAAGGGACTTGCAGTGTTTTGGCCAAACATTAATTCAAAAGGACTAAAGCCAGTGCTTTCATGTTTGCTGCTGTTGTATGCAAATGGTACTAAGGGTAAATATTCATGCCATCTGTCCCCATGGTCCACTGTCACCTTTAATAGCATATTCTTGATGGTTTAGTTTAGTCTTTCCAATCACTCCATTTGACTGTGGATGGTACACTGTGCTGTGTAATTGTGTAATGTTTAACATTTTCATAATGGCTTGTGTCATCTGACCCTTGAATTGGCTGCCATTGTCCGACAGAAGTGTTTGAGGGAAACCATATCTGCTAAAAACATTGAGTAATGCGTTGCATATATTTTCTGCATCTATTCGCTTCAGTGGGATAGCTTCACCCCATCTGGTGGCTATGTCCACTATGGTTAGAGCATACATATGTTTCTTCTTTGACATCTTTTTGAATGGTCCTATCAGGTCTATTGCAATTTTCTCGAATAAGAAGTTTGCCTTGTCAGATGATTGTATGGGTGCTGTGTGCCTCCCATCTTTGGGATTGTGTCGTAGACACACTGTACATGCCTTGATGTATTCTTTTATCTGCCTTGCCATTTTAGGCCAGTAAAGGTTTTCTGCTATTGTAGCAATTGTTTTCTTGGCGCCCATATGTCCACCTAAAGGACTGTCATGTGTCATTTTAATAATGGTTTCCTGAAACTTTTTGGGAAGAACCACTCTTTTGCACGTACCTTCCTGTGCAATGTTTATTAATATGCCTTTATCTAGTTTGTAATTTTTGTTGTGGCCTGTTTCATTGTCTTTGATAAGTTTCATTTTTATTTCCCTGATTGTGTTATCTTCTTCTTGTAGTTGTTTGAACTCTTGTTTGGACATCAGTTGGCTTCCTATTTCAAGTTTCTCATTAACTTCAATGTCTATGTTCTCTTTTCTTTTTGTAGTTGCTCTTGTTTGTACAGTAGCACATAATTGATGGCAGTTGTCATGCCATGCTTTGAATACTTCATCAGTATTGTCCACCACACCTTCAACGTTCCCTATGATAAGATCACAAATGGCCTCTTGTAAGACTCAGGGTAAGTTGATGGTGAAAAATGCAGTTGGACACTCTCTCTTTGTGCCATCCGCCATTATCAGTGTGTCTTTTTTCCCATCATACTCTTCTTCTTTCACCATCCTCTCATGTGCCACAATTGTTGTGCATCCATTGTCACGAAGGCACATACACTTTCGATCATTGATGTACACTGGGTAAAATTTCAGTGGACCATGATCCTTTATGGTGGCCACAGTATTACTAGATTGTGATTCTTCTTGTTTCATTTTTCCTTTATTATCTCCCTCTTGGTAGTCATTCCTTCTCCAGGGCTGATCATGATTTCTGTATCTGGAGTCATGATTATATCTGCCTCTCCATGATCTTCTACCTTTGCTTTCAAAATGACCTTGTCTTGACCTTTCTTCTGTCTTCTTTCTTATAGGGCTGCCATTAGGTGACACCCTATTTGGTTGTCCTTTATTGTGGTAACACTGCTTCGCCATACGTCCTGGCTTCTTACAGTACCAGCAAATAGACTGTCTGTTGCCTTGGTTTGACAGACTCTGGTTTCTCATAGTTTGCCTTTTTTCTTGACTTTTAATTTGTATTGCTGCAAATATATCTCGTCTCTTATCCATTTCCACATTCGGATGAGAGTCTTTGAATGTTCGTAATGCATTTGTTAGCTCTGCTTGACTACGAACTTTCTTGTCAGTTAAATATGTGAATAGAGTTGGTGTTGCATTTTCTAAAAACTTGTTAATTAACACCATGTCTATTATGGCCTTTGGATTGCTCGTATCTATTGCTGTCAGTTCCAGCCATTTTGTTAGTTTGACTTGTGCTTCATGTACTATGATCTGTGGATCTTTTTCCATCTTGATTCTCATTTCATGAAATTCTCTTCTATAATCATTTTCTGACTTTCCAAAATGACATAGAAGTGCCTTTTTGACATTCTTATATATGCTTTTGTCTTCTTTGGCTATACTGTTATAAGCTTCAAATGCTTCTCCAGTTAATTGAGTCATCAGTTGTGCTGGCCAATCTTCTTCATTATAGCCTTTCATAGCCATAATGGATTCGAAATAATCCAGATAAACATCCATTTTTTCTTTTTGGCTATCATATTTTCTTACTTTGATAGTATCCCTTGGTGCTGACCTTCTATTTGTTTCATCACCAGGATTGTGGCCTCTACTATCTAAATCAAGTTGTAGTTTTAAACTTCTCGATTGCAAGTTGTTCAAATTCTCTTTTTACTATGAGTCTTTGTCTCTCTTTTTCTTCAGCCTCTTTTTGATTTTCTTTTTCTTCAGCTTTTCTTAGCTGCTCTTTTTCTTCAGCTTCTTTTTGCTTTTGCTTCTCTTTTTCTTCAGCAATTCTTACTTTTTCTTCAATGAAATCTCTCATTTCTTTTCCCTTTAGTCCAATCTCTTTAGCTATGGCAGTGAATTCCTTGTAGTAATCCATGTTTTGTTTGATTGAATAATATGAGTTAAGCAATTTGGTAAGGAATTTAGGTATATGTTGATAAAGTTCTAAATCTTCAAAATGAAAAATCTTGAATTCAAAATGTTAAGTTCAAATAAGTGACACGTCTAAACCATGAAATCTAGTATTGACAAGGTGAGACAACAAAAGAATCCTCACACGGGATCTTTAGTATACTTTATATATACGCTCACTCAGATTGACAAAATATATTAAATGGTCAAATCGTTTTGAATAAAAGTCACTTGGTTAAAATTTCAATTTTGAGTAATTTTTAAACAATTTAGTTCACTCCATTAATCCAAAATTGCAATTATCAAACTCTTCACACAATGAATGGATAAAAATTACGTTCCTTTATTTATAATTCAAACTTCATAATTAATAGTCCATAGCCTTCCAAGTTCCAGGTTATGTTTACAAATATTTCCTGGAATCAACTAGCATTGGGCTTGTTGACGTCACGACCTGTTTTTTTTAAACAGGGTATATGTAGGCCTAACAGGACATCACAAAACTACGAACGCGTTGGAAAAATTTGGCCGGCCAATTCGCGAAGTGGCTGGGTATCCTTGGCCAAAGCCCGAAGTGGTAAGGAATAATGCCCGGTTAGCGGCACATCAATCGCTTCTGGTGTGTTAGCATGAACGGGGTAGGAAAAGGATGCCACGCTGTGACGATATTATTGCGTTAGTCTTTCCTTTTCGGAGAAGGTCCAGACATTGTAACTAGTTCTTATTTTTCTGACACACATGTTTCAGTCAGGGCCCTACTTAGGGAATTGGAGACCCTAGGCGAAGTTAATTTGGTGGCCCTAAATGTCATAGAAAAATAAAAAAATAAGTTTGGAAAGATTCTTGTGGGAGGTCCCCCACTAATGATGAGACTAATCGGAGGCACTAGGCGGCTGCCTAGTTTGCTTATGCTTAAAGTCGGCCCTATTTCAGTGTGAGTACTGCATTACTCGTATTTATAACGTCCCAATCAACGTTTCCAGTTGAAAAGATAAGTCATATGGCACGTATTACATGTGTCGTGGGGTGTAATAACACAATACTAAGTATACTGAGGCTATTAACTTATCATTAACTGTTAGCTACGACACGTTGTTCTGTACTGGAAAGTGCTAAATCAGCAGATGAAAAAATCCATGCCGATCACAGCACTTTTAGACCCTTTTGTTTTAACACCTGAAAATTGTTTTTTTTTGTTTTTTTTTAAATGATTTTTTAAAATATTTATTTTTTGGTATAAAAATAATATAATATACTCTAATTATCTATTAATTTTTTTTTAAAGAATGGAATGGTTATTTTTAACTTTGAATTTATGATAGGTTGATTGAAACAAGTTGATACACTGACAACCTGTTAATATTCATTGCGAATTCATTATTGTAGTATGTGCGCCATTTTCTGAGGTAGAAATTCCTTCCAATCCTATACACCGCCACCCCCATCTCGATCGAATGTAATCGGACAATAAAAAGGCCATGTGGTCAGATAAAGGTAGGCACATTCTCTCTGCCCACTCCCTTTATTTACCTTGCCCATAAGTGTTGAAGTAATGGGGGTGAGACTGCAATCAGGCTTTTAAATTAGTAAAATGTATAACACATAAACAGGGTATTAGTTAGCCTGAAAGGACGTAACACAACAGCGAACGTTTCGGCAAAGAGCCATAAGTGTTGCCAAGACACGGGGTCATGTGGTCGTCACTTAGTCTAGCCCTCGTAACATGTAATTATGTAACATGAGCCAGCCAACGAACAGTCCCTGGTTTCACTATCATTTGTAATTAACAATCAATTTTAAGTATGAAATCTTACTAGTCAACCTTCAATCTGCTAATGATTTCTTTCTTCGGGCTTTGGCCAATCGACGCTAGCCATTTCGCGAACTGGCCGGCCAAAGCCCTAATTTCGGGCTTTGGCCGGCTAACATTGGCCACTTCGCGAATTGGCCGGCCATTTCGCGAAGTGGCCGATTTCGGGCTTTGGCCGTAACATATTTACACATAAATATACACATGTATATATGTATATACATAAATACTTGAATCCATGACGTTTCGACCCCGGACAGTTCGACCCTTTTGTTTCTCCACAATTAAATGTTTAAGTTTTTTTTATTTTATTTATTATTTTATTAAAATTAATTCTTGGTATAGAAATAATATTTTATAACAATATTGTCAATTAAAAATTAAAAATATTATGAAATAATTCTTTTTAATTTTTAAATGTTTAATTTATAATAGGACGATTGAAAATGTACATACACTGAAAACCTGTAAACATTCAATCCAAATTCATGATTGTGATGAATGCGTCATTTTCTTGAGGAAGAAAGTCCTTCCAAACTTATCCAACTCCAATCCTTCCCCGACACGATGTAATCGGACAATAAAAAGACAATGTGGTCAAATAGGCCTTTATATGGGTACCTAAATTCTTCCCCCCTCCCCCAACCCCTTTATTTACCTTTCCCATTATTCACGCCAGCAAATGGTGTCTCATGGTCGTCACTTAGTCTAGACCTCTTGACATGTCATTATGGAATATTTACCAACCAACGAGCAGTCCCTTGTCTCGGTAGACATCTCTTGATCTCTCCCGCCCAATCAAAGTAGCGATGTAATCGGACAATAAAAATGGCATGGGGTCGGACATTCTCCCTGCCCCCGCTCCTATTATTTACCTTTCGAATAACTCTCACAAGCGCACTACGTCGATTGTACGACTCTATACGGTATCAACACAGCAGCTTTGCATCCTGGTGCGAAGTCAAACTTAGGATTTTATAAATAGGCATCAAGTGGACACAATCTGACCTACACCAAGAACACCATTTCCCACTTCAAGAGCTTGCATGGTGTAACACTCTCTTCTTGGAATTTTTCGTCAACTTGGTATAAATACGAAGATTGATACCCCCACGGTGACAGCCGTCTTGCACCACAGCAGAACGCTTTTGAGAAGGATTTTGGATATTTATTCCTACGCTTTTATCCCAACAGAGTGTTTGTAATTTTGAATAGGTGAGTTATATTAATTGTGATGCACATAGGTACAATATTAAATAAAGACGTCATGTGCAATAATAAGGAATATACAGAAGTCCAACACCATTTATAACTTTTTGTATACTGTCGAAAAAATACAAACACATTTCATCTTATTTAATACAGTTAGTAACAAATAATAAGCAAATCTAAATTACTTTGAATCAATCGTTAATCCCTTGTCCCTTGTTATTTTAATTGTTAAGTACTTAACTGATAACCATAAGCTGTGCCCCCCACCCCTCAAAGTTGCAATGAATGTCTTTGAGCAACTACCAGCCAAAGTACCATTTGTGTTGCTAATTGTTTAGTTTTAATTTCAAATGGCTATTTAATTTGTATCACCTTAAGATGATAAAAAAGATACAGAAAATAGTCCTTTTAAATAAAACAAATCAGGTTACTTTCGATATAATAATAAGAACAATATTTATTTTAATTAGGGCTGTTAACGATTAATTTAAATTTAATCGTTAACTTTTGAAAAATTAAATATTAATTAATAGTTAATTTCGATTATTAAAGCTAAATATTGAAATTTATGGTGTCATAAGTAACATTTATTAAAATACTTGTCGAAAATCGAAATAACACTGGAATGTCTTCTTTATATGAAATCTTTTAACCAAAATCGCAAACAGACAAGTCTATTGACATTATTTGGTTCAAGTGATGAGCGGGTCTATTATTTACAATATAACCAGCCAAGCTGAACAACCGTTCACATAGCTTTAGAATCTCTCAGCTAAAGTTTCCGATACTGTAGTGGATGTTTTGTTTGCAGGTGATATGTAAGCGAAGTGTTAGAACCATGGTAGCAATGTTTCCTTTTAGCAGCGCGGCTGCGCAGATATTTGACCGACGCAACGCTGGAGTATAGAATTACCGCGCAGCAAACTTTGTAAAATACTGCACAAAAATGGACGCTGTGCAACTTTGCACACGAGTTTTTTTTTAAAAACTTTGTAGACGGACCAACGAAGCTTAGACTTAAAGGGGACATTGCATGTTAGGCACATGATTTCTCTCAATGAACACAATAACCTTCATCAACATTTTGAACATTCACTTCAGTCAAAAGTTTAAACCCAAAATATTCGTGTAATCATCCGGAAATTATATTATATTCATCGGCCGAAACATTTAACTTTTTGGATTCCAGTACATTTATTATAGCTGGGTCGATTAATCGTAACAAAAAATTTAATCGTTAAACATTTTTAACGAATAATCGAGAAATTAATCGTTAATTTCCGACGCCCTAATTTTAATATATTCAGGTTCCTATCATTAACCGTGGCGCTTGTAGCCGATGAATCGGTCTGTTACGAATAATTTGGTAAAGTAGACAAGTGCCTTGAGTGGCCAGTGGCGCCATTGACAACAACGGCTTGTCTTTTCCTGTTGTTCTGATTGAGATTTTACGACATAGCAATTTTAATGTCAGGATATGATTTGTTTTTTGAAAAATTCCTAATGAATAAATACATTCACGCACATACACACACACACTCAGAAACACACAGAAACACACACACACGCATTTATATATATATATTGTAAATTTACTGATTGATTGTGTTTTGTATGTAAGTTTTATGTATGTTTGTATGTTTCAACAGTTTGTTGCATAATCATCCCGGGTCTGTAGGCTATGAAATATTTCTCGATGCATATTTTTATATTTAATTAATAATCTATTAAATTATTTGTTTAGTTGCATAGTGTTCTATAAATTACGTACAATGATCTCAATCCTAGATAATTACACTTTTC
The DNA here is from genome assembly GCA_944989445.1 of Ampullaceana balthica. Taxonomy (NCBI): domain Eukaryota; kingdom Metazoa; phylum Mollusca; class Gastropoda; family Lymnaeidae; genus Ampullaceana; species Ampullaceana balthica. Next base: position 144,741 of record CALYLW010001463.1, read on the forward strand.
AAATGTATATTTCTGACTTACTGTCATTTGCATGTTAAATAGTAATCTCAGTGAAAATCAACAATGTGCAGACAGGCATGATATGAAGAATTTTTACAACGCCCTTAAGGAAGTGTACGGACCCACAACGTCTAATTCATCCCCGCTTCTCAGTGCTGACGGGACATATCTAATTACTGACGGGGAGAAGATTCTTGAGCGCTGGGCTGAACACTTTCATGCTGTCCTGAACAGCAACTCAAGTATTAATGAAGATGCTATCAGTCGCCTCCCTCAAGTACCAATCAACCTGGCATTGGATGACCCGCCTACACTTCTTGAGACGCAAAGAGCTGTACATCTTCTGTCATGTGGAAAGGCTCCTGGAGCAGACTCAATTCCAGCAGAAGTATACAAAGAAGGTGGCATGGTTCTACTGAAAAAGCTGCATGAAATCTTCCTAATGATGTGGCAGCAAGAGGATGTCCCCCAGGATTTTAAAGATGCCTCTATAGTCCACTTGTACAAGCGAAAAGGGAACCGCCAAGCCTGCGACAATCATCGTGGAATTTCACTGCTATCAATTGCAGGAAAAATACTCGCCAGAATTCTCCTAAATCGCCTAAATGCACATCTGGATCAGGGACTTTTACCAGAAAGCCAATGTGGTTTCCGGAAAGAACGTGGGACCATTGACATGATTTTTGCAGCTAGGCAATTGCAGGAAAAGTGTCAAGAGCAGAATATGGACCTATTTTCCATTTACATAGACCTTACGAAAGCCTTTGACACAGTCTGCAGAGAGGGCCTATGGAGGATTATGGCCAAGTATGGGTGTCCAAATAAGTATATAGCCATTGTAAGGCAATTTCATGATGGCATGCAGGCTCGAGTCCAGGACAACGGAGAGGTCTCTAAACCATTCCCTGTCACAAATGGCGTTAAGCAAGGCTGTGTTCTGGCCCCAACATTGTTCAGCCTCATGTTCTCAGCCATGCTTACAGAGGCCTTCAGGAATAGAAATGTAGGCATGGACTTCAGGTATCGCACTGATGGTCGTCTGTTTAACCTCAGGAGGCTTAAAGCTAAGACAAAGGTCAAATCAGACAGCATCCTGGAACTTCTTTTTGCTGATGATTGTGCCCTTAACGCGGGCTCTGAAGCACAACTGCAACTAAGTGCTGATAAATTTTCCAGTGCGTGCTCTAACTTTGGGCTCACCATCAGCACAAAAAAGACAGAAGTGTTATACCAGCCGGCCCCGGGCAAATCCTATACTGAGCCTAACATATTCATCAACGGCAACAAAATCAACACAGTGAGCCGCTTTACCTACCTTGGCAGCACACTGTCCCAGAAGGCCAATATTGATGACGAGGTGAACTCCAGAATCTCAAAGGCCAGCGCAGCATTCGGTAGATTGCATGACAGTGTCTGGAACAGAAGGGGAATCAGCACCCAAACAAAACTAAAAGTATACAGAGCTGTAGTGCTCCCCACCTTATTATATGCATGTGAAACTTGGATTGTATACCAACGCCATGCGAGGTTGCTGAACCACTTCCACACCAAAAGCCTTAGAAAAATTATCAATATAAAATGGCAGGAAAAAGTTCCAGACACCGAAATATTAGCCAGGTCAGGACTCCCCAGCATCCACACTATCCTCATGCAAAGCCAACTACGCTGGGCGGGGCATCTAGTGCGCATGCCCGACTATCGCCTACCCAAGAGGCTCTTCTATGGTGAACTTACCGAAGGGCATAGAGCACGCGGAGGTCCACGAAAGCGCTACAAGGACGCACTTAAAACGGCTCTGAAGGCCTTCGACATCGGACATGACTCCTGGGAAGCAGCAGCCAGTAACCGAGCCCACTGGCGCTCTACGATATGGAATGGCGCAGCTGTCTGTGAAGCTAATAGACAACAGGCTGCCAAGTTAAAACGCCAAGCCAGAAAGGAACGTAACCAAAACCCACCTGAAGGGACCGCTTCTATCTCTTGTCCGACATGCGGACGCCTCTTTCGTGCAAAAATAGGGTTAATAAGCCACCAGAGAACACATGTGGCGGCCCAGCAAATATGATGAGAGTGGTCATCGTCGATCACGACGGACGAACAACAACAACAGTAATCTCAGTGCAGGATTTAGTTATACTACAGAGGAGCGAACTTAAATTTTTGTACATGTACAAAGAACCCATTTCAAGCAAGAATGCATGGCGAAAATATCTAGGATTTGCATGTATTTGTTCTGCATGTGGAACTAGAAAAGTTTTATTTCTTTTTTAATTCCTAAGCCTAGTTGAGTATTGTATTAGACCCCTTTTTCATTTAATGTTAAAATATAATCTCTTTAGCATTATTAATACTCTAGTAAGAGTCTATTTTATGCTTGGTAAATTGTTGTTTCTTACATTAAAAATAAAACATATTGTATCTCACCTCACTGGAATTTTAAAAAGCAAATGAACTATAAATTGTTAAACTTAAAATTAATTCTATTAAAAAGCGTAACTTATACAGTTCCTATACATAATTAACACATATCATTTTGCAACCTTAAAAAATCAAGTTAACATATAAAATATCATTTGCATCTATGTTTAAAATCACATATCCATTTTAAAAAATAAACTGATAAATTAAAAGTTATATTTTCCTGCATAATTGTGCAGTATATTTTGTAAAAATATTTAATTAAAATTTATAGGTACTTCATCAATTCTGTCACTTAGATGTATGTCATGACAAGCTTATTTAGTAGTTAGGAAGTTTATATTTTTCAATCCTCAATGTTTAGTTTATTGTATCTAGAGTTAAATTTGCTTTAGATCTTAAGATCACGTTTCTTTATATTAAGGGCCATGGTCAGAATTATTAAGTAACGAGTAAATCTCAGTATTTACGGTGTCTTTAAAGCATTTTACTTATGAAAGTTTTCATTTTGCTTCTTCGCTTTTATCGTCACAGTTGTTATGTGCTCTTTTATGTAAAGCGCTGTGAGCCCAGTTCTTTATTGGGTACAGCGCTAGATAAATTATAATTTTGATTTTTATTATTATTATTTGTCCTAAAGATTTCTTAACATTAAGGCATAGATGTAAGACACATATTTCATAGCCTGTCTCAGTGGAGAATTCAGTGCCGGAGCCTTTTTATATTTCAAATGGTGTGGACAGTTTATTCTTCATCTCTTCATTCGTGATTGAAAAATCCACTTTGACATTTTTTTACATATAACGTATAAGAGTATACTAATGGGTGAATTATAATCAATGATATTTAAAAAGTCAAACTATAATCCGTTCGTGTAGAGCAGTGGTTCCCAAAGTGGTCCGTACGGACCCCCAGGGGTCCGCGATACCCTTCAGGGGGTGCGTGGAAAATTAAAAATTGATTTGGGGGTCCCTGAACAACGTCAGGGGGTCCGCGCAAGATTTAACATCAAATAATAAAACTGATAAATTTTTATTATTATTGAAATTAAAATAAATAATAACAAATACAATAGTATGTGAATGCCTGTTCTACTAATTAAATACCATCTTAGGTGCTATCCTTCATGGATACAATGTTGTTTCACGTAGAAAATGTAGTAGAACTACTGTAATTTCACATCTATAACCAATCAAAATACTTGGTTTGTTAAAAGGTCAAGCTTGATGAAGAAGAAATGCCGAATTCCTTAACTATAAGTAGAAAAATACAAGTTTTTAACTTGAATCTACGAGGGTTGCAAGTTGTGTTATTTAGTGTATTTTTCGATGTGTCAGGAAGTTATATTTATCTAAATTGTATCCTATCATCACATATTGTTTTCAATAGGGATTTACTTTAGCCTTCCATTGAAAACGTTAATAATTCTTAACAGTGGTCTGTTACAACAGATAAGAGAATGAGTGAGACCAAGGCTGGACTTCGACTTGATGGGGCCCTGAGCTATTTAAGGCCCTTTTGAAGTCTAGATATTCTATATCAGCGACAAATATGAAAACGAAATTCCGGGGGGCCCCCAAGAAAGCAGGGGCCCTAAGTTATAGCTTGTTTAGCAAATAGGTAAATCCAGCACTGAGTGAGCCGAAGAAATAATTCCGATAATATGGTGTTAATGAATATTTGAAGTGTGGCTAAATGTTTGGAAACAGATACTAAAGGTGAAACGTTATTAACTGAATATTTAAAAAATGTTTGAAGTTAAAGCAATACTCTTGACTTTCTGGCATACTTAAAACATGCTGTACCAAACGTATTTTCAGTAAATTGAGTCATTCATCAATATCAAATATTCAAAAAAATCTTAGTGAAAGTTTGCATGGATCACTACATTATGTCATTAGAGCAGTTAATAAAATCAAAAGGAATGTCTCCAATTAGAGATTTTTTGCTCAATATTGTTTGGAAAATGAAGAAGACTATAATGTATTATTTATTCACACAGAAGTACGCTGGTTATCATCACTGACATATTTAAATCGATTTTATGCTCTCTTTGATTCAGTGTCCGAATTAATGGAAAACAAAGACAATGATCAGCAACACAATGAACTCAAAAAAAGGACATATCCTTTAGGAATTAATAATTTATTCAACTTTAACGAATCTAATTTTAAACTACAACTACTACAAGGTAACCAATTAAATTTAATCAAAACTAAAAGCGTTATGTATGAGTTTGTTGCAAACCTTTTTCTGTGCAAACAAAACTTAGGAACAGGAGAGTGTTCTCAGTTTTCAAATCTTTTGAAATTGCAAAATAGAGATAAAGATTTGCGTGCTTACTGTCAAAACTTAACGGCTCTTCATGCAGACCTCAGACCTGAACCAAAGATTTGTAGGCATTCGTCACTATTGGGTATTTCCGAATGGCAGTTGAACTCTTTAGCGCATGGACAATCTCAGGTCCAAAACACAGATGAATACACACTAATACAGAAGCAGCTTATTGAAATATCCACAAATGAGGAACTAAAACTAATGTTTGGACTAGGATAGCACAAATTCTGGTTACAAAGTCAGATCCCAATTTTATATCATGCATTATAGGTTATTGTTCAGACTTTTTTGACTGTTTTCCTGTCTTCCTATTTGGTAGAACAAAGATTCAGTGGCGTTATGAACCTCATCATAAAAAACAACAACAAAAATAAAAAAATAAACGACTAGAAATTGGTGCTCGTGAGGATTTGCGGTTCCTACACACAAACATTGAGTCAGTCATAAATCCTATATATTAAAAGGCTATGTTCTGTGCGGTCATCGATAGCGATTGGTCTCTCAAAGCCAATCATATTGAACGACTTATTTTTGGTGCAGTATTTCTTCTAAGTCTTTATTTTGAGTTATGCGCGTTAGGATTTATATTCAAAATCTCTGTTTTTACGAGTTATTTATTTTAACTATAATGAATAGTATTTTTGACGTGATGCGCCGGTCGAGGCGGCTGTTGGAGGGGAGTTACAACATGCCACAGAACGGTGGCGGAACGTTCTTGTACGGGCCTTGTTGCTCGTACACTCATACAATCTCATCACGTTAATCCAAGTTAATGTTTTCAATTTAATCTTAAACAAAAGTGATAATTTCAATAAATACCATACTTTTCATCAAAATGTTGCTTTTGTAATTTTTGTACTATGCATTTATAAAGTTTTTTTTCACTTGGGGGTCCGTGGGGAAGTTTTGAGTTTAAAAGGGGTCCGTGGGTCAAAAAAGTTTGGGAACCACTGGTGTAGAGAATTATCAATCTAAGTAAGTTTGGTTTTAAAGTATAACATATCTACGCATTAGTCGCTAGACACCATTTTCAGTGAACAAACAAATCACTAACAGAATTTTACTACTAAAAACTTAGCAACATTATAAACCCAAATACTGTGTGTCCTTTTTTTATTTTTACCACTAACTTGTTAAATTGTTTTCAATACTTAATCCATAGTTTTCAACTCTCACCTTGTCAATGTATCACGTGACTATGAATACCAAGGAAGCCAATGACCCAATATCTGTAACATTGACGGACGTGACACAACAGAAACAATGCATGGCGCAGGCTTTCAGTGTCGGGCGGATTTGGGTGAGTTCAAATCTCCTGCAGGTCTCAGTACTGAGGTTGTGACGTTGTGCAGAAATAAATATGAATATTGTGTATAAAATAAAATTAAGTAAAAAAAAGATTTTTAAAAACCACGTTTTTATAAGCGGACTAAAAAGAAGAAAATAAAATTAAATTCTTTTAATTAAAATAAGTAGTATGATGTAATGTGACTAAAAACGTGGTGCGGGCGCTTCTCAGGCTTAACTAATTCAATTCACTCATTTTCTTACTCGTCATTTGTAAACACTAATCATTTTAGCCAAACGCCTACACAGCGCCCGCCCACGTTTTTAGTCATATTACATCATAGTACATATTTTAAATTTAAAATTTTAAAATTTAATTTTAAATTTACGTTGGCAGATTTGAAAAATTGTGGACAGACACACAGGAACGAAAGCAAGTTAATAAAAACGTGGTAATAATACCATAGATCATCACATGCAAACTGCCTGTAACTTTCCTATATTTATAAAATCAATGAGATGTTGAAAAAGATTATAAGGACTTAACGTACAATCATTTAGGACAGTGACGCGTTAGAAAGCGTTGTTTCCATTAATCGTTGATTTGTTCCAATAATATGTTCATAAATTAAAAGAACAAATCTAAAACGTTCTTAATAAAAGAAGGTGTATTTAAAAGCAATTTCATTGTTTTAAAAAGACAATGAAATTTTGGAAATATGATATTTACTTACACAAAAATGTACACAAATAAAATATTTCCCCTTCTCCTTTAAAAGAAAAAAGAAAGAAATAAAACTGAATTCTGTTTGACTTAAATGTCAAAAATACTTGAGAACTTCAGATCCTAGTCTGTTGTCAGGTCGTAACTTCAGTTACAATACACGAAAATAAAACGATTAATGTGATGCAAACAATCAATTTACAGCTCTATTAAATGTGACAATACATGTGTAAATATTTCCGAACAATTTTTTTCAGTCTAAATAAATAAACCAAAGTATTTAAATTACCGTACACAATAATTAAGCCACACGAACAATAAACTGCAGAATAAATGTAAAATAACTCCAGTGTTCAACAAAAAGTATCTACCCACACTACAATGTCCCACTATCTCCAGTGACAAAAACGTTTTGAGAATTTGTTCTTGTGTCTTCTTTTTCGCTTGTCCTTGTTTTTTTTAAAGATATTTTTTAAAATATATTTTGAAAGTTTTTGAAGTTACCAAATTATGCGCATATTTGCATTAACCATTTTATAACAAGGCGTTTAGATGCAAAACGACAGACAGGCGTAAAATCTGCGGCACACATATTTTCTTATTCCTTTTTTTCCTCAAAATCAAACTCCATAATGACGCTATCCCAAACGACGACTAATTTCATGAGAAAATTAACTCATCAATTAATTTTTAATGAGTTTTGAGGCACTTCATCTCTCTAAAAAGATATTAAGCATTTTATAATGCGTACATTAAAAATTCTTTCTAGCAACTTCAGTAGGAGGTTTCGATGTGCCGGGTGGGAGAGAAATGGATTGCGTTTTCCTCAATTAGCAGTACGCATTTCTTCATATTTATAGACATTATGTACATTGTAATGTCATTATATGTTAAAGATATGAATTGTTTGTTTTAAATTGAATACATTGACTATTATAGGTTAACTATTTTTATATGCAACGCTGTGAGCCCAACTACTTGCTGGGGTACATCACTAAATAAATTATCAAATTATTATTATTTATACATCTCTAAAAAGTATTAGAAAATTATCCATAAAAATACTAATGAATTCAAAACTTTCTGGATTATTTTTTTTTCATCCAGGACTTCAGCAAGTTCCAGAGTATAAAATTATTATAGGCATACTTTAATGATTCACTTCGGTCTAATGTAATGAATATATGGAACAGCTTATTTGCCCATCAATCCTATCATAAAATTAATGTTTGGAAATGCTTGTAAAACTGTACGTTCATATAAGCAAAGCTCATTGCTCTGTGTGCAGTTAAGGGATTTTCAATTAAAGTATTTGATATTAAATGCGATCTCTTCATACATTTTTTAATGGTTTTGTTGGCAAGAAAAAATTTCAAAATGAATGTAAGCAGTCTGAAACTAATGTTGTGTAAATGTCTAGGAATTTTCAATGCTTATTGAGTTCTTCTTGACAGTAGGGCCAAGATGACTTAATTGAATGTCAATTCCGTAAAATTGTTCAAGAAGCATTTTCCGCGTCAGACGTTCCTTTCAATCTTTTTAAGCAAGCCTAGGATTAGTTTCCTTGTGCTTTGGCATCACCCGCACTCTGTTAACGACAAATCACGAAGTAAAAATAAACTACACGAAATAAAAAAAATGGTGGTTTAAGGGATAGGGCTTTAATTAATTTTCTTAATTTCTACTCACAATTAATAAAGGCCTTGGCATCTACTGACAAGTTCGAAATTTTGTCACGTTTATCAATTGCAGTGTAATACGTTTTCCTTTAGTTAATCATAATATAAATTAAATAGTACATGATTGAACAATCTCGGTATATATATATTAGGGTTGTTAACGATTAATTTAAATTTAATCTTTAACTTTTGAAAAATTATTGATTAATTAATCTTTAATTTCGATTAAAGCCAAAAATTTTAATTTTATGATGTCATAAGTAACACTTATTAAACGTTCTTATTGAAAATCTAAATTACACTGGACTGTCTCCTCTATATGTCATCTTTTAACCAACTATGCAAAAAGACAATTGTGTTGACATTATTTGGTTCAAGTGATGAGCGGGTCTAATCGACAATATAACTAGCCGAACAATCATTCATATGGAATCATGGAACTGAGGTAACTGGTATGCACAAAACGGTCATGGAAAGGAATGACATTATCGGATATCGGTGTTCATTAAGTTTCCACCATTTTAATGGATTCATTTTGTAACGCAGTAATTCATCAGAAGAGCTGTCACCATTTTCTGTCTCTGAGTCAGACTCCATTCCTGCCATTAGCTTAATGCGCTTTTCGTTTGGTTTGATAAGTAGGCGAAGTGTTAGAACCATGGTAGGCAAACGGTTTCTCACAATTGAAACAATAAACTATCAACATTTTGAACATTCCCGTCAGTCTATAGTTTAAAACCATTAAGTTCGTGTAATCTTTAGGAAATTTGTATTATTTATCGGCCGCTATTTATTTTGTTATTTTTTTTATTTTTTGACTTCCAATAATTTGTAAGAGAAGGGTTGATTAATCGTTAAAAATAATTTAATCGTTAAAATTTTTAAACGATTAATCGAGAGAAAAAGAGTTCGCCCCTGCTTGCGCTTCAAGGACGTCTGCAAGAAAGACATGTCATTGGCACAGATAGACCATAAAACGTGGGAGACCATTGCCGAGGAGCGCACCTCCTGCCGGGCAAAAGTGCGTGAGGGCATTCATGTCGCGGAAGCATCCCTTATAGCTTTGAGTGAAGGGAGAAGGGCCAGGAGAAAGGGAAGGGGGGACAGAGGAGCAGGAGTACACGCCATCGTCCAATGAGGACGGACGGTTGCCATACCATATATATATATTAATGCTGGTCCTGATTTTTTTTTAAAAATGGTTTAATCGGTTAATTTTGATTCATTATATTTTTATAACGAATATATTGATCCGGTAATGTCACGATTCATTTTTTCATGAAATCAGTTAAGTCGCGGAAATTCCATGGCTCACAAATTTTCAGTCGTAAATCAGCAAATTCATTCTGCTATGCCAAAAAAAAGGAAGAATAACTTTTTTATTTACGTATGCACGTCAAAATAAATAATAATAATACGAGGTGAACGTATGTAAATAACAAAAAAATATATACATTATTAATAAATTGAAAAAATAATATTAGAAATATTTCCTTAAAATTTAAAAGAATTTTAATCGATCAAATTAATTTTAATCGCTAAAAATGTTAACGATTAAATTGATTTAAAAAATCGTTAATTTCCCCAGCCCTAATCTAGCTGACTAAACAATACATCAGATCGCCATGAAACTTTAGGAGATTGTTGAGTACCCTTCTGGTGTAGTAACTTGCAAAAAAAATATTTTGAACTTGTACACTCATGGGGGGCCGGGGGCCTAAATGTCTTGATTTCTTATATGAGCTGTATAAAACTTAGCTTAAGCATTAGCTACTTGAAAGTGAATGGATCTTGACCAAACTTGGTGCATACAAACTTGATAGCCCATATTAAGGTACCATGGGGCATTGAACTTCTAATGTCCATTCCTTCGGGGCCGGGGGATCAAAATATTTTTTTCGGAAGCGTGAAAGACTTTATTCACATTATGATTTTACACGATCTCAAAAAGTATTGAAAAAGTATCTATCATGATACAGATTGATATAAACAGGTTTCTTAAGGCTACTTTATTGTACCAATTGGGCCTTGGGGCCCTTAATATGATTTTACACGATCTTGAAAAATATGTACAAATATATCTATCATGATCCAGATTGAAATAAACAGGTATTTGTAAGTTACTTTATTGTACCGATTTGGCCCGGGGATCCTTAATGTCATTTTTTCTTAAATAAGCTATATAAAAATTGTTTAAGTGTTAACAACTGGTTAAATGGGTGTATCTTGACCAAACTTGGTGTGGCGAGAAAGATGTGAATGTATGTTTGGCAAGTTTGTCTAGGGGTATAATGTTTGAATATCACCTTCCCGCTCACAACGCATAAACTTTAGTGATCTCTCTCAATCGATAATCAACAGACCAAAGGGTGTAAAAATGTAACAATAAATTTATTTACACAATTTATACAATAGTGGAAACTGGTTCTCAATGATAGTAGTGATACAATAAATTAACTGTCCCTTCTTTGGCCTAGCTTTATCATCATTAAGGCTATTTCTTGTAACCTTATGTTTTATGGTGTGGGTACTTAAATGCAATGGGTTCGTCGCGCCCCGCTCCATGTGGCGGTTGGTTCTGCACGCTCCCCTGGTCAGTGTGTGCGATGAAGCGTTCAGCGTGGTAGTACTGCCCTACACAAGGCTCCATCCGTGCTGGAGTGTGTAGTTGGTTCTGCAGGTTCCCTCTAGCTGAATCGTTCGGTTCCTTGGGCTCGGTAAACTGCTCACCTATGGCCCAGGTGACTTCGGTGATCACGGAAGTGTGAATTACAGGCTTCTGTGCGTGTTGTATGTTTACAAGTACAGGCTTCGACATACGCAGTGTGCGATTGTCGACGTCAGTTTACGTTAGACGTAATACTGGTAACTGCTGATTTTTATTCCTCAGGTTCCTGTCGATAGGTGCAGGGGTGAGGTAGAGTGTCAGATCCAAGTCGCTTGGAACAGCGGTGGGTCCAGCTCTTGGTCCGAGTATTAACGACACTTCTGTCCCGGTACAGGCGGGTGCCCAGAAGCCAGACTAAAATTAGAAAAACATATATGGGTAGTTTTCCACGTTGTCTACTTTAATCCATCTTTCTAGCTGCCGAGCCTTCAGAGCAGGGTTCCAAAAGGGGATCAAAATAGATTCATATAAACAAATTATCTAATATATTACACAACGCGAGACTGAAATTAGGATCTCATCTCTACCACCACGGGCGCAGCTCTAACTGGCTGACACCTCGTAAGTGGAGTGAGGTCCAAAATATAATAATGTTATTTATTACACGCTAATATAACTTGGCCCATCTATTTGACGGAGCGCGTGTAATCATAGTTAAGAAATAAATGTGGGACATTCAAATCTCGCACGTGGCCCCGTGCGGCGATCATGGGGTTAACACATTCCAATAATTTCAACATGGCATTCTACAATGAATGACATTTAGATAATTGCATGAAATATGTACAGAAATACGAGGGAACAAGGCTAGAGTTCAACTTACATGGATTCTGCTTAGTAAAGTAATGTCGGCTCTTCCACTGCAAGGATGGATTCGGATACAGTGGTATGAATTATGGTCATACAGGCACTGCGCTCGGCTGACGTCTTGGGCGGAAAAGAGGGTGATTGTTGGGTTGTTTCAGTCTTTATACCGGATGGTTTATTTATTCATCCCTTTTCTGATTGGCTTTTTCTTGTCATTCCGTGGTCATGCGTCCGTGACCTGTCACATGATCTCGGTGCGTACCTAATCAGGTCGGATCGTCGCATTGTTGACGGTTTCGGATCAGACAATAGTGAGTCCCCCTTTGTTCTACCCAGTTCCCGTGCGCAGATGACTTTATCTCCATAAATTTCTTCACACTTGGTCTATAATAACTTGATAGTCAATATTAAAATACTACAAAGCTTAATAAGTATATATAACTCATGTTAGGAAGAAAAAAAAAGTTTGGGTCTAATGACACTAATGACACGTAATTGTAACAGAAAGTTTGCCAGTTTCCTTTGCGTAGGTGTACCCAAAGATTTCACTACGATGAAAGGTGTGTTAAAGTTTAGAGGACTATCAGAGATACATTCATTTTACACATTATATTGATACAGATGACACTATGTAAATTAAACGGTATCTTAAAGAGTTTCCTTTCTTTCTTCAGAAATCATTGCAACGCGCGAATGGGAACGATAGTTTATAAATATTGCATAAATAATTTCCACTAGATTACAAAGAATGTCGAATGTTTATATGTCCTCAAGTGGAATTACAATCTCGATTAAACAATGCAAAAACTCAATTTCTTTCTCGCCACGCGCTCTTTACTTTCCATATAGATATGTGCATCTGTATAACTAATATTACCAATTAATCGTATACAATTTTTAAAATTATTTTCTGTTCCAAATTCAAAATTCTGTTCACAAGCATATGCACAAAATTAACAAAGTTTATTAACGTTTAAAATCAAATTCTCACAAAGTTCTCAAAGTTATGAGATTATTTATTGAATTAATTAAATTATTTTTTTAAAAATATGTTTTAATTATCGTTATTTTAATTGCTTTCCACAGGTAGCACTTGCTCTACTTTTCCTTGCTGTTTCTATCGGATTATCTGTTTATATTATTTCCGTCAAAGTCTCGTACGTACATTTTTCTTCAAATATTTTTTTTTATATTAAAATATTTACTTTTTACCGACAATTCTAAACTAGTGGTGCTTTTCATTTTGAGGTACTAAACCCTACCAGTTTCTTGTAAACACGCCCACAAACACACGGGGTCAATCATACACGCCCACAAATGCACCGTGTCACACACGCTCGTGTATATAATTAATGGCAATGCAATATTGATTGCTTCTTTCACCGAGCACAGATCAAATATACTCATCACTCCTGTTAGTTTTAACTTTCCATTTGTTTGTTTTACAGGGAGAAAAATGCAGGTGAACAAGGAAATTGTGACCAAATATTAGTTAACCATCCAGGTATCTTTAGGACGCCGGAGGAGCAGTGGATATTTGAGGAGCAGGTACAGTACAATTTTTTTTTACGAAAGAATGAACTTTGCTATTCGACAATTGGAATATGAAAAATAAAATTTAAGCAAAGTCCAATGTATAACTCTTGCTAGAGCATTGCCCAAAAAATTAACGAAATATGCTCGTTTTTAAACCATTATGAAATTACAAATTATTCTAGCGTATCTAGTTGAGAGGTGTTTCTTATAAATTTTGAACTTGAACTTGAACTATCCCTTAACCCGTTGTTGTGTCGTTGGGGCACCATCGTGAACTGCTCACTAACACACGCCATTTGTCCCGGTCCTGTGCTGCCCTTTGAGAGTCGCTGAATGACAGGCCGATCCACTCTTTGATATCGTCCTCCCATCTCTTCTTTTGTCTGCCTCTTTTCCTTCCTCCCTGGACTGTGCCTTGCAATATAGTTTTAGCGAGACCTCCAGTTCTTGTCACGTGTCCGTACCATCGTAATTTCCTCTTCTTAATTGATGTGAGTAGGTCCTCGTAGGGGCCAATGACAGTACTTATTGTGTTGCGGACCGCTTCGTTTGTGATGTGCGCTGTGTAGGAGATGTTCAATATCTTTCTGAAACATCTCATCTCTAGCGCATTGATTCTTCTTTGGAGGTCTGCAGTGAGCGTCCAAGCCTCACAACCATACAAAAAGACTGACATCGCCAGAGAGCGCATTAGCCTGATCTTTGATCTCAGGGAGAGCTTCTTACTTTGCCAGATGTGCTTTAATTTACTCAATGCTGCCATTGTTTGGGCTACTCTGGCAAGAATTTCTGGCTTTGAGCCTTCGTCGGATATTATGGCACCCTAGATATTTGAAGGTGGAGACTTCTTCGAGTTTTTGCCCGTTTATCCGAATCTCACTTGTGAATTTACTATTTGCCATGACCTTGGTCTTTTCTGCATTGATTTCCATGCCGTACGCCTTTGCTGTTTTCTCTAGCTTTGCGAGGAATTCTTATAGTTCGTCCTTGCTACCAGCTAGGCCGTCAATGTCATCGGCGAAGCGTAGGTTGGTTATACTTCTCCCTCCGATGCTGACTGTTCCGACATGGTCTTCTAGCACATCTGTCATGATCCTTTCAAGGAAGAGGTTGAAGAGGATGGGGGAAAGTAGACATCCTTGTCTGACACCAACAGTGGTCTTGAACCAATCTCCCAGCTTGCTGTTGAAGAGTACAGCGCTGGTTGCTCTGTTGTAAAGGTTCTTGATCACCTCAATGAGGTTTGCGTTTATGTTGAATTTGTGCATAGTTGCCTACAATGCCGCATGCCACACTCTGTCGAACGCGTTTTTTAAAGTCTATAAAGACATGATAGAGGTCACTATTGTGTTGGAGATGTTTTTTCTTATAAAGCAGTTACTTTAAAAAAAAATTCCAGCCGCGTAAGTGAATTTTTGAGCATCGCCACCACCATTGTTTTGAGAACTAACTATTAGGATATACGTATGTAGTTTTCTAGTCTACTTTAATCATGAAAGACAAAACCCAAATAGAACCTTACAAGACAACATAATTGATTTTTTATAAGCGCGCGGATGACCACAACGAATATTTAGTTTATTGTCTTAACACACGAGATAAAAGTTGTGGAATTTTTGGACGCTGAATTAATTCATAGTTTTCGATTTTCACTCCTATTACAAAATGTCGAAAATACATTAAATTATATCTCGCCTTTCAAATGTGTTTCATTAATTAATATAATCATCCGCTTACATGCTATACACTTTAGCCGACCTGTGAACACCTTTTACACCCAAAACGTTGCTGATGACATCTATTGTCATCGTGTCCAACTTTGAATGTTTCAGTATTACAAAGAGAACAGTGTTGACACAGCCAAGAAAGCAGATACGGTGTACAACGTGTCGGAACTCAACTCGTATTTAGTCTTGTGAGTAAATTACACACACTTGGGATTTGTTTTCATTTCATGTCGATAAGTGAATTGAGCTTTTTAAACTAAGGTATTATTATTATAAGTTCTGAGATTGTGAGTGAGTTTGTGGCGTGTGTGGGCAGCCTTTGTGTATGTGATGTGCTGTGGTGCACATAGGCACTTTCAAGTGGGCATTATTAGTTCTATCGTTAAAACTCTGCTTACTCAATGGAGTTTATCTGTTAGCGTTTTAAAAAAAATCATTTTCTAGAAGTCAAAAAATGCTAACACGATAATGTTAACTACCTCCTTATTATATGTAATTGACATAATTTTTTCCTGCTCTCAAACCCCTCTCTTGTCACCCCCACCACACGTCCATCTTGGAGATATAATGTTTTTCCTCTCGTATCTATTTACAGAAGCACTACGACATACCCCACAGGCAACAACAGCTACATTAAAAACACTAGAACCATCGAAAGTTTCGAAAATGACGTAAACACCTCAAAGAGCATCCCCGATTTATCACGGCTGCTGTATTTCGTGAGCTATTTTTCTTCGAATTGCAAGAGCCTTCAATAGCATATCAATGAAAGAAAAAGTTAAAGATGGAAACATTTTTACAATAGTGCAAGACTAGACATAAACCAGGGATTCGCGTGGGAACGCACATAATTTACGTATAAAATTAGCGTCTGTTAAAAACATATAAGATAAAATTACAAGACGCCGATAATAACGATTTTAAAAAAATAATAATAGCGTTGCTCCGCAGCTTACAATGTCTGAGATGTTTACACGAAACAATGCTTTTGACAACATAAAAACTGTATGGCTCTTGATACTTAAAGGGTAATAAAAAAACGTAAAAAACCAAGTTCTTTTTACTATAAATCCTTTATATAGGAGGCATAAATTAAAGGAATCTTCATTATAATACGCATCGCACGACAATCCAAAAATACAAAATTTTAGTTATGTCTCCTAAAACAAGTTTAATATAATGCCAGTGGCGTAGCTAGGGGGTCGGTGGGGGCGGTCCGCCCCGGGCGGCACTCATTTAGGGGCTGCATTTGTCGGCCTTTGAAAAGTACAACCAATACCGACAACCACCCTTTTTCTTTTGAAGGGGGAAAACCAAGGTGAAACAAAAATATTATTTCGAGTCTTAATTAAGGGATTCGCACAACAATTGTTTGATTACATAGTGGATATTATAGCTAACGCAAAACAGTTCAAAAATTTTAATCGCTCGAAAAACGTATCCATTTGTTTGGAAAACTAAGCGGTATAAGTCACAAATGACGCTTTTATAAGAAAACTACCCAAAAAAACACAACACGGGCCGAATAATATGTGCTATTAATATCGCCACGTCAGTTTCGTGGAATTTCAAATTCGCAGAATGATGCGCCAACAAGTACCTACAATGCATGGTGGTTCAAATATTGTGTTTAACGTGCAAGTAGTAATTTATATTACCGTTTCAGCTTTTCAGTAAATTATTGTAAGTTAAGTTATTAAAAATTAAATTTATTTTGTTTTTATTTCATTAAAGTAGCACCCATAATTTGTGTTTTTTATTAAAATACGGTTATTCATTAACCATGTTAAGCATATCCATTTAAAGTAATTGTAATGTGTAAATAATTTGAATTCAACTATTTTATGCAAAATTATTAAGATTTATGACAAGAATATATAAATATTCAAATTTCTCTGTTAATAAACACCACAATAGGCATAATAATTTCGAAAAAGACATATTTTAAACGTTCAAGCCTCTTGGAAAGATTGACATTTGAAAAAGTAACTATGAAAACGATATGAGATGCTGGAATTTTACTCAATTCTTTGCAATCTTTTTCTCTTCAATGTTTTCTCAATTTATGGGAACCCGTCATTTAAAAAAAATTAATGTAAAGCCATTACATGGAACAAACAGATGTGATAACACAAAATGTTGTTCTATCAGACAAACAATTTATGAAGAGATGGAGATATCAACTGAACGCGGAGTTAGAAGGAGAAAAATATGAGTACGGGGAAATTCAGAAGACGTGGTTCTATCTTTAAAACAAGAAGGACAACCAGAAATGTTTTTATCCATGGATGGATTTATAAAAGAAAAGAAAATAATGCTTTGATGAGTTGCATTTCATTGCAAGAAAATATTCCGTATATAATACCACGTAACCTACTAAATGAAGCATTTGAACAACAAATAAATTACTGATCAAATTATTGACATTGACAGTTCAATATGGAAAGAAAAAGGATCCAGGTTTTTATGGATGTACCTATACTACAAGAAGAGGCACTATGTTTAGAAAAACCGGGGGAAAAGGCACCTTTGATCTATTAAACTTTATTCAACAGTATAGATTGGAAAATTATGTACCCAACATTGTAATTTTGCTTTGAATATTTTCATCTATTGCTATCAGTGTCGCTAGTTGTGAAAGGAGCTTCTCCAAACTGAAGTTGATAAAAAAATTATCTTTGTTCCACAATGAGCGATTAAAGACAATAAAATCTTGCAATACTGTCCATAGAACAAGATATTACAAATAATTTTAATTTTGATAGCGTAATACACGATTTTTCTATTATGAAAGTTAGGAAAGTAAATTTATAAATATGTTAACATTCTCATGTACAGAGGCGTAACTGGGTTTTTGACGCCCTTGGCTAATTTATTTTTGGCGCCTTTTATTTAAATAAAAATTTAAAAATTAGAGATTTAGCGGATACCCTTTGAACTGGCGCAGGCCGGCTCCCCCTGCAACTGCCCCAATGTCATGCCATTGTTACGCCACTGCTAACGTATACAATTTCGTTGTTTGTAAAAAAAATCATTTATATATAAATACAACATAAAAGAATAGTAATAGTAATTGATAATGTTTTTTTTTGGGGTGTAAATTTGGAATATGTTTTGTCTCATTGGGACCTGCGAGCTCAGTAACTTTCTTGTGGCCTTTAAAAAAAGTATCTTGTATTTTTATAAATGTGTATTTATAGGTATATAATCTTATGCGGCCTATTTTATTACTGCTTACATGATTATGGCATGCAATGGTAAACATGTTCCCCACCTTTACTTCGTTTCAATTACAATTATTTATTCATGTTTATTAATTTTTAAAAACCATAATATAAGTGGCCGTCCATTAATGACGCAAGTGATTTTGGCTGATATTTCACCCCTTCCCGTTCTCGTCACACGTCGTCACAAAATCTTAGACTCCTTCTTCAATAAGACGCCACAAAGCCGTATTTTCTGTTTGAAAATGAACATGTTTCAAATAAAAATTTTGCCATTCAAGTATGTTTTTAGTGTAAGGCTGCATTCTAATATCGTAACACTCGTTTTGAATAGACGTCATTAAATAAAGTGTCAGTAATCAAATATTTAAGTGGAAATTTATTTAAAGTTGCGCGTTTTGACGTGACGTCACATTTCTTAAACACCTCCCCCCTTCGTCACAAACCTGTGACCCCCCCCCAGGTGCGTGACGCCATTTATGGACGGCCCCTAAAAAGGGCGCAAATTGGAGACCGCCCCGGGCGGCAAAAGTTCTAGCTACGCCACTGTATAATGCACACCGATCGGGAATATATTTTTAAAAAGTATAGTCAATATAATACGCACCGAATCGCGCAACAGGAAAGTGTTAAAAAGGTCGTTCAAAATAATAATACGCACCGCGACACTCTATCTCAAAAATTAACATGGTACCTAGAGATAAATAAAATAATCTAAAAAATTCAATAATTTAATTACAATACATGCAATCGATATCAAATTTTTATACCTCATTTTCTATCATTGGCACAAAACTGCCTGCAAAATTTCAGCTCACTAGCTTACGAGGAAGTGGGATAAAATCGATCCAAAGTTTTTTCGGCAATCAAGGGCTCAAACAGACACCACAAGTTAATATAAAGGATTTTAAAAGACCTTGAGACGTACATGATTTAATTGCACAATATTTAAATTATAAATAGAATTACTATACCAAAGTCATGGTATTTAAGAGAAATAAAAATTGATACATAATTATTTTTTTTAAATTAATTTCCAGACGTAATCACTTCATATCTCCGGAAACTGCTATTGATGTAAATAAATTCAACGTTTCCTTAGCAACCATCGGGAACAGAAGACAGTATTTCCCTACACAAAAATGCAGGTAGGTCGTTGGGAAAACAGTTATATTTTTTCAAACACATAAGGTCGCCACTACAATAGTAACCATTTACTAGAGCTTTCATTACCCACACAAGGAATGTAGGTCGTGGTGCTATTCTGTTTAAAACCTATATCCAATACATGCTAGCAATGTTACATTAGAGTTTCAATGAGATAACTGGAACGTTTAAAATAGATTAAATGCACAATAACAACAGCAAAATGTCCAGATGATGAAAAGAAATAGTTTAAAATATAACATATCATTAAACTAGCATGCATAAATTAACGTTATATATGTACTTTGTTTTATTCGTTACTAAGTAAAAATATATTACATGTATTATATATTGACTGATGAGTTCAGTGTTCCCACCAAAGTTACTTGCTCTGTGTGCAAAATAAAAAAATTAAAATTGCAAATGTGCACAACACAAATTTTTGGTGCAAAATTTTACACACCACAAAAACAGATGTTATATTATACTTTTCAAAATTATTTGCGTAGATTTCTAAACAGTTGAGCAGCGTTAGTTGTTTATCTGCGTGGCAAGGCAGTCTCCAACCTTAAAGGTAACGTTGGATGCGTCTACATAATTAATGAGTGGGGCTGGTACTGATTTTAAAAAACAATGTTGGAAAAAATTAAATCGATTAATTAAAATTGTATAACGCATATACAGATCCCTTTAATTTGCGATTCATTATTTCGCGAAATCTATCAAGTCCTGGTATTTCCATGGCTCCCAAATATTGTGACGTAACACAGCAAATTCCTTCTGCTATGCAAGAAATATGGAAGAACAACCTTTTTGTTTACGTATGCACGTCTAAATAAATAATAATAATATGAGGGAAAAGTATGTAAGTAGAAAAATAAAAATATATTTTCAATAAAATATTTTGGAAAACACGCTTTTGCGCTTAAAAAGAAGAAAATACAATTTTTATATGATTTTAGGTAAAATCCGTGAACCTATCCACTACACATAAAAGCGTGGGGCGCTCATCACAAATCTCTATCATGTACAAGGCTGCGAAACATAAATACAAATGTGTATTAATATTAATAAACATTACGGGTTTCACAACTTTGATCATATACATGCCACTATCATATTAATTAGAAATACTTATCTATATGCAAAAGAATAGTTGCAAAGAGAAATGAGTTGTGACGAGTGCCCCACGCTTTTTTGTGAAGTGGATAGTTTCGAGGATTTTTCCTGAAATCATAGAAAGTTTTTATTTTCTTGTGTTAAGCGCAAAAGCGTGTTTTTAAAAATCTTTTTAAAAAAAGTTTCCTTCTTTTTAGTGCACTTTGTATATGTTAATAAAAGGGCGTTCTTTAAAATAATTTTTTTTAAAAGTATTTTATTTTAAAAATGTGGGTGTGAGAAGGGGCATAATTGATAAATGAAATGTTTGAATAATCAAAACTCCTGTTGCTCCTCTTGTATTATCGTGTAAATTTATATTTAGTTTCGTATTTCTGAGCTGTTAAATACGGGGAATATGGTCATCGTTGTCTGGGCTGAACTCCCGTGGCACGCACGTGGATGTAAACAATAGGAGACGGATACAGATGGTAAAGAGAGATAAACTAAAAACGTTATCATTAATTTAATTACGGTACATTCGATCGATCTGAATTTTTTATATTATTCATTGTCACCGAAGATCTATCTGTGGTGAAATTGTGACATCTCTTGGATCATCAGAAGCGGTTTAATTTTACAACACAAGATTTGACGGATACTGCATACAACATACAAACAGTCTGACTAAAAAAAAGTGTTTAAAATATAAAATATTAATAAAGTGGGGGGAAAATTATAAATATTTTCTTAAATTTTAATCGATCAAATTTATTTTAATGGATTTTTTTTAAAATAACGATTAATCGATTAATTAATCTTTAATTTCCGCATCCCTATTAATGAGTAATGTCTTAGTAAATGAATCACTAATTTTAGGATATCAGCAGTAACTGAAGTTAACTAATACATAGGTATTTAAAATTCTAGCAGGTTCTTTTCGTTCATTTATAACTTATCAAAGTCTTCAAATACGGTTAGAACAATCAGTGGCTATTTTTTTGTTAATCCTCCCCAACAGGCACGCAGATCGGTGTATTGTCTGTATGTGTCACCAAGAGACCAACTACTATACAGCCGTTGTTATCAACCCACTGTTTCCTGCCAAAAGCAATAAGAAGTGCCTCCTAGACATCATCAAAATACCAGGATGTTGTAAATGTTTCAACAAAAAGAACACACCATTGCTGCCCTAACCACCAACCCATTTTTTTAAAGGACGACGCACATTAAAGCAGCACATTCACGGACGACACAGAAGATTGACATTACAATTTACTTGGAACTTTATAGAGTCTATAGGAACTTCAAAGATTTTAGATTCAATATCAATGGGCAGTCTACAATGAGACTTGGACTTCAGTGACTCATGACTGCAGATTTGATCTTCATTGCAAAAAATACACCGTCAATTAAAACAAAAAAGGTAGATACAAAATTAAAACTAATATCAAAGACACATACATAAAAGATAATTACATTGCTGTAGAAATGATATTATTAATTAAGTATCCCATTATTTTGCACCAGGAAAACTACATTAAAATAAAACAGCTAAAATGTATAGGGCTTTACAATTTTTTCCATCATGTATAACAGTTTCGAGGTTTGTTTTAAAATAAAATTTGTGGAGTTAATTAGACTGCTAGTGAGCAGCTAGTGTGAACTAAAAATATAATTTGAGGTTTAATTTATTTTTAATTTTTGTCTTTTACAGTATTATGTTCTAAATAAACAGGTACTTTGTTTGCTATAATATAACTTTGACACTTGTCAATTGCATTGTTGCACTACAGTTTAGTATTTGCATATATTTTAAATGATTTTTAGGACTTGTTAAGCTCTAAAAAAATAATAAACTTACAAGTGCTAAAAATAGCTCGTGTTTTTCATCTATTGGCATTTGTCTTTTATATCTTTAAAATTTAAAATAAACTTTCATACTTAGATGAATTTCCTCCACAATATTTCAGCATATATAACAACATTTTCTTACAAATAAATTTATTGAATATTATTGCATTTATGATTACTTGTAATCATTGCACATATTGCACATTTTGTACATATCCCAATTAACATTATGATAAAATATGATTGTCGTTTAATATACAATACTCATTACATTTATGACACTTTATATATATAAACATATATATAATTCATTAGAACAAGCACAAGACGAGTGCAAATAAGCATGACGAATGACCTTTGGCCAATCACAATTTATGGTTGGCAAGCTAGGATGGTGCAAGAGGGGACATGTAGGTAACCGCAGAGCGCATGTCTCGAGACAAACAATGCGTCTATGCCCCTCCCCCCCCCCTCCCCGGAGTTTACTCGCGTTGTTCTGATTTATTCGTGCTGTAGTTTGTGTCCTTTCTTTTCACCCGTTCTTTGCACTATCTATGAGCAAGTCTGCGGCGTATGCTACGCCGGGGTCGAATCTAGTTTCATTTATTTAGCTATTGTTGAAGGTTTCATATGTATTCATTTATGTAACTTGATTAAAGAAAATGTAAATATCTTGGAATTTTTTAAAATCTAAATCTATCCCTTTAAGAGTGTCCTTTTTTTAAAAAAAAGGATTTGTGCAAAATCTTTCAACCGTAATGAAAATCAAAATTGTATCCTTTTTCGAGGCTTTCGGCTTTTCTTCTATCCTTTACAATATTTCAGTTTGTTTCAATGCAAGTGAGTCTAAAATAAACACAAGTTAAAGAATTGAACGTAAAGACATTCTTTTTTAGATAAAATAAGCAAGCAAATTAAAATGTATTTAATTTTTTTTAAATGTTTTCTTGGTTTAAAATATCTTCAATGAAAATTTATTTGTGATAATATTTTAAATAAAATATGTTTGCTTGAACACGTTATACAGAACTGAATCTACAACGATTGAATTCTTTCATTATTCTCATTTATATTTGTTTTGCATAAAAATGTGAGTTTTTGTCATGAATGAATCCATTCTATGTTGACGTGGGTGTTCAATGATGTTTTTTAAAGCGTTTCTTTACCTGCTTTAAATACTGACACGCTTTCAGATTTGGCCATAAGGTAAGACTTATGTCTGTATAAATGAAAAAAAAAGAAAAAGAATGTTTAACGCCTGATATGATTTATAAATAAGTTCATAAAAATCATTATTTTCCCTTGCAATGCGCAGAAAATATTCGTATTTTAAGTTCCTGTAAGTTTGAATTTAAATAAGTGTAATAAAATGTTTACCTTTCGGAATACCTTTATGCGTTGTTAAATATACACTGTTACAAGATAAAAAAAATAAGAATTATAATTTCTTCAATAGTCACAATGTACACATAAAATAAAGGTTGCAACATTCAATTACGCAATGCACCACACAAAGCGCTAATTACAGACTTAGTAAAAAAAAAGGGGGGGGGGAGGGTCTTAATACATCCATAGAACCAAGATTTCATCCCGGCGTCCAATTTCTAATAACCAAAGATTGAAATTGGTAGACTTTTTTGTCAATTTCAAGTTTGATGTTATTATAGTTATAATATGTAGTAATAATATAAAAATAACACTCTTATAATAAAATATAGTTAATGAGTTGAAATAAAAAATGCTTGTAAATATAGACAGTGTTAAATTTTCTTCAGTCTTCTGTTACCTGTCACTATTTGATGTTATACACGAATGTCGCGCCCATCATCAGACGGCGTGAAAAACCTTTAAACATTGCTGTGAGAGCTTACTTACTACACATTGATATCCTCAAGACCCACTATCACAATGTTATTAACTAGGTTGTTCTGCGGCGCCGTGGCGCCTGCGGCGCCCAATTTTGTTTGGACATCTACGTCGCCCACCTTTTTTTCAAAAGCTCATCTACCTTGTCCTTGTTTGATAAATACGTACTATTAAACTTCCTGAAATGCACACAAAGTATTTTATAATAGGGGTTGTAGGGCGCCTCTGAAGCGAAGCTTTTTTTTCAATTTAACAAAAAAGCAGAGTGATGTCCCTTAGCGTTACGGCATGAGTGATAATTAAGGGTGTTTATATTATAAAATTGTGTTGATGGCTTTTGCCGGCGTCTCTGATGTAATAAAAATTAAAACTTAACAAAGCAAAGCAGCTCAAAGAGGGAAATATGAAAATAAATAAAGTGTTTTTATCTTAAACTCTTCCCCCATGTCAAACTTATTCAACAATATTAATGTATTAAGGCGACATGGGCTTATTCCGTTAGCACCTTTTTAAAGGGTCGGTCACAGTAAGTCAACTAAATTACAACATGATTTGAATACATGTGTTTGTACAAAAATGAGTAATACGATAAGTTTTAAAGGGTTGGTTAAATTAAGTCTACTAAATTACACAACGATTTGAATACTAAAGTTTGTACAAAGATGATAAATACGATAAGTTTTAAAGAGCAGGTCAAAATCTACACCTGCAAACTTGGGAGGAAAACAATAGTTTTAAAACGTTAGTTTATTTAATAGGTTCTTTCAAATACTCCTTCATTTCTTTAATTCCTACCTATAATTAGATATTTTTTTCAGATCAGTGGGAAAAAAAAACAATAGTATGCTGAAAGTAAACAGTGTAAAAGTTTAATTTTTTTTTAGTAATATGCAATTTTGAAAACATACTTTCTTTTATTGAAGTGTTTTGTGAAAAATATGCAAACATGATTTATTAAAGATTATGAATATGCTAAAATATTGTACGAAAAAATGGGTTGGATATCTTAAATTGGTTAGAGATTAGACCACTTTTGCTAGCTTATTGTAAATATTTGAAGCTCATTTTACGTTCGGATAATAACTTATATAAACAGTTTTATACATAATACGTTCAAAGATATTAAGTTTTGAATCAGGATTTCAAACAGGATACATACATATGCAAAATTATTAATATATATATATATCCATTCCCGTGTTTTAATACAAAAGCATATTTCAAAGTATTCATGTATGCAAATACATTTCGGAATATATTCAATGGACAGATATTTAGATCAGATCAAATGGAAATTGATAGTCTTTAAAAATTTTAATTAATTTTTTTTAAAACGTATTCATTACGTTTCCTTAACATATCTTGAGCATTACTTTTTTGTTTTGAGCAATTGATTAACTTGACAGTTGATTAAACATATTTCTGGACAGAGTTGAGAACCAAAGTTAAACTGATCATTACAACGTCATTACAATAAAACAAAAATACTATTTTAAGTATATACATTTTATCTTTCTCTTATCTTTATCTTATCTATACAGACGCTCCTTCTATGCAGAAGATAGTTGCGTCCACAGACCATGACAGATGATCTGTTGGCAAGTGATGCAGCATTCACAGGCCTCGGCTTTTGTGGGTTCCACGCATTACCCAGCCGCCTAACTACATGTAGTGTTAGGTACCCATTTGGAGCGGGGTGACTCAGGGACGCCCTAGGCCCCGGGAACAAACCCTTGCCTTCACACGGATTCAAACCGTGACCATCGGTACGACAGTCAAATGCGCTGCCACTCGACCACCGCGCATTTTAAAATGATTGCAATTATTAACATTATTTTAATTATTTTGTTTTTAATGAAAGCACTGGAAAAAAAACATGAAATTATATTTTTAAAAGTTTACACTATGCAATTAAAAGAAATGATAAATTTACCAAACTCTTAGGTAGATAATTTAAAAAAACCATATAATTTGGTGTGGCGTCATTGTATCACGTAACACTCAGTGCAGCCCAGGAGCCGGAATACATATCATCTAAACTAGCAACAAACACTTTTTTAACGTTCTTTACTTATTAATGCACAAAAATGATGTTAATGTGTTCGATAATAAAATAGTTTTTTTTATTCTCGGCGAAAAAAATAATGAAAGTTCCAAACATTTCTAGTCCCATTAATGAAGATTAAACTATTAAATATCCTTTTTTTCTTTAAACAAAGCTTTTGTATAGTAAATGAATTAACTTTAATAGAATCAAAAATAATTTTCTAATGTGATACATAATGTAGATTCATGAATAAAGATGTAATAATCTAAAAATCATGCCTCGATATTTGGATTTGAGTAAGTTAATCCAAATGCTCATTGAGTGTTCCTCATTCGAAAAATTAGTTTTGTCAAGATACTTCTTCTCGTTACAAAACACAGGAGGATAAAGAGCCCCTCACAGCCGTGCGCAAAGTCATGGAGGATCCAAAGATAGGGAATATCCGCAACAAGCACTATGAAGTACGCCACCCAGCCGAGAGCCATCAGAAGACAGAGATTAAAACACAAGATTAGCTGGTTCCGTTCATTACCGACGTTCGTTGAACTCCTACGGCGAAATTGTACGCTTTTACTTATCGAATGTATGACAATAAAGGAACACGTTAAAGACGTGGTGAGGCAGACGAAGACCGGGACACCAAAGGTGAAGAGCATCGCGGTATCGTCACCTATCCAGCATGGTCCTAGTCGGCCGTAGCTCATAGAGATCAAATTTGTTTTGTCAAAAGTAAAGCAGGCCGATGCCCAAACACTTGGTACACCCCAGCATATATCGAAATTTTGTAAAAAACACTCGCGTTGTCCGTTTCTGCGGAAGAGAACTTCAAGGTGTAGGCCAGATGTGCGGCCATGAACGCCAGCCATGCAAACGAGGCCAACCAGGCAGCATGGTGGATCAGAGAGTAGATCTCACAGGCCAGGTTTTCTAGACTATGACTGAACAGGAACATGATGTGGGCCAGGAGGAGAGACACGGAGAGTGACAGAATGATTTTTCCTGGCACGTTTTGACGCAACTCGGAGAGAACTCCGTACACCACGAGAACAAGTGTCAAGCTGACGATGGTTAAGAGAGAAGATGCCAGGGACAAATATCGTTCCACTAAAGACACATCTTTATAAACTAGAACCTTGCTGTCACGGCTTTTAATGTCAATAGAATAATCATGTGACATTTGGGACGTTGAACAAACTATTGCGCCCGCATCAATCAATATATATGTATTATTCTCATACACATAAAATTCTTCTTCAGGCTTAGCAGCTCTTAAGACTTCAATAATCGAGTCGTTTCTTATTTCGAACGTTATATTCTTTAATAGTTCAATAACATGTTCATTACTAGAGACGATTAAGAATCCATTAAACAAAATATAATCAGACAATGAGAAATAAAGATAAACTGAAGATAAACACTGTAAAGTTGTTAAATTCTCAGATTTACCTTTGCACAATGGAAGAACTAAACGGCTACTTATATCATCGCCTGTGTTCTGATTAACTGATAAAATTATTTCAAAATCCAAGTCACCACTCGGAATCTCTTTCTCGTCGACCTCAACCACATAGTCACCAGAAGTATTCAGTGTTATGGGAACTGATGTTAGCGTTAGCTCTCTGCCAGGAATACACGAAGTTTCTAACAATCTGTTGGTTTCTTTGGTAAGAAGTGTGGACAATTTGATGTCTAATACTTTGAAATTTTTCGAGTGACCTATCGCAACCAGTGCGGGCAATAACTCTGTTAAGTACGTGACAAGCGCGCTGATATAACTTGGATCCAAAAAATGTAGAATGATTATTACGTCGTTTTTCAAAGCATCCTTTAATTCATAAATTTTAGTGTTGAAATCAAAGAATTGGGTTACCGAAATATTTTCTGTGTCAGTCAAATGTTGAAGAGACGGCATTTTTTGTAGAAATATACATTTTTCACCACTGGTCACAAAGCCTCTTCATCTTTCTGCAAGCAAAGGTACTCATTGAATCCAGCTCGCAGCCTTTTAAAGACAGTGTTAGAAATTATTTCTGTAAACTCCTTAACAGCTGTTGTGAGCGGTTTTACAAAATCTCTTAAAATATTTGACACCCAAATATCTGTTAGTCTTTGAATAGAATATTTTACATATTTTTTACTTCTTTCGTCAAAGACATTACCTCTATTCTTGTCTCTCAACCGATCATCTCCAGAAACGTTCGTATTTTGATATTTGCATTGATCGCATGACCGAGATTGGAGAATATAAGCCTGGCGTGTGCTCAGTCCAATATTAAAATATTTCTGTCGCAGCAGAATGAATTTCAAACCAACTGTTTTCAGAGATATGTTTAAGTTAAACAGAGAATCCTTCTGATGCCAGTAAAGTGAACGGACACATTTACGAGCAAAGAGAACAAAACCATTTTTGCAGATAATTTTAGACTTTTTCAATGAACGCGCAAAGTGATGTGGGACTTCGTCTGTGTTATCAACTGATAACAGTTTTTCCCTTGACCTGAAGTCAAACAACAATGTAAATCCACTCATTGGTATAACGGGAAGAAATCTATTCATGCATATGTAACGGCACCTGCTTGCATTATTATTATTATTATTGGAAATCATTTTATTGGCATGATAACAGTGGTAGCAGAAAGGGTTCTTGTATACATTTATAGCAAGATAATCAGAAAACACAAGTTGATACAAACTACAGAGTTTTGAAACGTATTTTTTACTCAAAGAAGAGTTTTTGCTTGATGTGTAGACAGTTTTCCTCACCCCTGTGTTGTTTCTTTGACCATCGGCTTGGTCTTGTCCATCGCATCGGACAGGTTGATGAAAACAGTTTGTCCTACCCACCTGAGGAAGTGTACTTTTAACAGAACAGGTCCATTAGACGTGACGTCAGACGAGTTGATGGCGAATGGGTACGAGATAAATGTCCACCTCACAGAGTCTTCTCCCTGGCATACCAAGTAACTCTCATAGTACGTTACACCGTCTACTGGTATCCCGTTGCAAAGACTGCAGAATACGTTGAGAAAATGGAACATCATTGTTTCTCAGCTGAAATGTGACTGGCACGACATCAATAATCATTTTGTTATTATCGGAATATCTGTCAAAGTTCTCACAGCGTTCTCTTATCTCGCCCATGGGCATGCCCCTGAAAAACTGAGATTCCTTCTCCCCTGGACTGTTGATTTTTTTATGAATATCTTGAAATCTTGTTGCTATTTCATGACTTCCTGCACATTTATCAACAAAGCTTACTCCTCTCGATACCCATAATCTACAAGTTGATGAGATCACCCATTGCACTGCCATGTGATAATCCATCACTTGTGTGTAGTTCTGGAATCTGGATAGAATAGTTTCAAGAAATGCTTGGTCACCTGCCCGTATGTCAAGGTCAAGGCACAATTTGAAGTAATCGAAAGCAGCAGTCACCGTTCAGCCAGCAAAGATCATCACACTGGCAACGATACTCCATAAAGGTAGTAATTACCTGCCCGCAGTTACCTTCACAACTCATATGCTTTAGGACATTCAGCCAGATCTCCTAGAATAGACAAAGTATCGAGATCATAAAAGTCTTCCAATGAGTTAACCCTTGCAGTTATCTGTCATTTGATTGAAGTCAAAATGTATTTCTCTGCTTTTTCTGCTTTTTCTTTTGGAGGACGAATAAATCCCTTCACTACTGGGCATTTCTCTGAAAGTTGCCAATTTGTGTATCGTTCAATTCCCTTACCTGAGATGTTTGTCTATCTGTCCCTCTGTTACCAGAAGGTTTTAATTTCTTGTCATCTTTTTCTGAAACATTAGCATTTGATTATTGCCTGTGTTATGAGACATAAAATGGGATTACACTTTACAGTTTCATTAGATTTTTTAACAATGTTAACTATATCGCTCAAAATCGTATTAAACAACTCATGCTTATAATCTAAATCAGTGATGGCGAACATATGGCACGCGTGCCACAGTCGGCACGCAGAGTCTTACCAGCTGGCACGCGGCCAAAATATAACTTCCTTAATCAAATCGGCTAAGCCTAAGCACTTTATTCGGGTTTCATTTTGAGTGTTGGCACTTTTTTTTAAATGAGTTGGTTTTGATTGAATTTTGGGCCGGGGCCCATAATGTCATTTTTTGCTTATATGAGCTATAAAAAATTAGTTTATGCGTTAGCTACTGAGTAAACGAATAGATCTTAGCCAAACTTTGAATACAGAAACTTGGTAGCCCAAATTAAAATACCATAAGGCACTTAATCCCTAATGGCTACTTCTTCTGGGCTGGGGGCCCAAAATACCTTTTTTCTTTAATGTCTAAGATTTATCAATTATCAAACAACTTGACAAATAATTGTAAATGTATCCATTATTATCCATATTTAAATGAACTGTTGTTTTGAACTTTATATCTTGCTCTGAATGGGCCCTGGTGCCTTAATGTAGTTTTTTGCTTATATGACCTTATATGATCTATATAAAAATGAATAGATCATAACCAAACTTTGTATACACAAAATTGATAGCCCATATTAAATACTTAAGGGCACTGCACTTCTAATGTCTATATAATCGGGGGCGGGGGCCCTAAAAGTCATTTTTAGTATATGTGTAAGATATTTATCCTTTTGACTTTTTAAAGACCTTGAGAAATATTTCCACTTTGAAACTGAATTAAAATGAACAGGTTTTACAAATTGACATCTTGCACCGAATGGGCCCGGGGGTCCTTATTGTCATTATTTCCCCTATATTAGCCATACAAAATTAGATTAAGCGTTAGATAATGAGAAAATAACTTGATTTTGACCTAAGTATATACAAACTTAAGAGCCTTTTTTAAATTACTATAGGGCACTAAGCTCCTAATGTCCTTTCCCTCGGAGTTTGGGTCCCCAAACGTCTTTTTTACTGAACCTTAATAATTGTATTCCCTATTCAATTTTACACAATATTTAGAAATATAGCTTGAGTAAAATTTTAATAAAAAAACTAAATTATCACTCATTTTTGGGCTGGTGCCCTTAATATCGTTTCTTCTTTTGTAAGCTATTTATTAATTAATTTATTTATGCGTTTGATAAAAAACTTGGACTTATTTTTGCACACTTCCGCGAAGGTTTCTGGCATAACTGTTTTTAAACATACCACTCATTGCTTTCTTTAAATTTATTTACTTTTACTGAGATCGTTGCAACGCAACGTCTGCTAGTTTATTATATTTTTTTAGCCGTACTGAATTGCAACCTCAATTATATCATGAGGGATTTTCTTACTCTATAAATTTGTGACTAAATTATAAATTACAATTTATAGCTTTTTTTTCATTTTTATATCGTATGCTATTCATTTTTCTTTTGGCGAAAATAGAACCCATTTTCTCTTATCTAAATGAAAATAATACTATTCACTCATTTAAAATACAGAATAAAAACTACTATTCGTTTAAATACAGCAACAATGAAAATATATTAATGGAAATAAAAAAGATAACCAACGTTTTTGATAATTGTCCAAGTTGAAGCAGAGCAAGCTGCTGTTAACAATCCCAAAAGCAATCAAGAGTGCTGTAAACATCATATTGTCTTCAGTCCCTTGATCAAAACGGGTTTGTATTTTCTAGCCCTTGTATTGTGTTATATTATATTGTCTGCGTTTTGAAGTGATGAATTAATAATACTTAGAAAACGTTTTCCCCTGTCAAGGATAAGTGAAAATATGACATGAATATTATAAA
This sequence comes from Ampullaceana balthica, assembly GCA_944989445.1. NCBI lineage: Eukaryota > Metazoa > Mollusca > Gastropoda > Lymnaeidae > Ampullaceana > Ampullaceana balthica. The sequence continues at coordinate 176,898 of CALYLW010001463.1, forward strand.
TTAATAGTTATTCGCCCCACATCACGACATTAGAATATATAAATTCTTCAATTGAAAAGAAATATATTTAGAAAATGTGTCATCAAGACAAGAGAACAATCACGTTAAGTCGGCATACCTTTGAAAAAAACTTTAAAATAAAATAATAAAAGTTTAAAATTTACAGATAAAAAAGGCTTTTTCATTTAAATATGTATAAAAGCATAGATTTATAATTAGTAAAGAGCAGTAATCAGCTAATATAAAACAATATAAAATAATTATATATTTCTATTTTAATAAGTAATTTTATCAAAGAGGGAAATTAATATAGAGGTCTAAATCAAATTGCTTAAATGCAGAATAAACTATTTAATAACATAACACTTTATTTTATTTTCTCTTAAAAATTGTTAATAACAGAATTCATTAACATATGAGGGAAATTTCCACATCATATAAAGGAACACGTGACTACGTACACTTTCATGTGCAAGAAAAGTTCTGCCGGCCATTAAACGGGTTTCAAAATTTCATTTGAATATGATCCTAAAGTTAAATAAAATTCCTAAAACGGGACAAAAAATGTTAAATATTATTATTATTCAGACCCCTGCCATGAACTTGACTATCAGACTTTTGGTAAACAATGTTTGTTTACGAGTAAACCAACGTGTTGCAGTCACCCCCCTGCGTTTTTTGTGTGTTTCCTATGACTTTCATTAAGTAAATTGTTTTCTACTTCCTTTCAGGTAGTGCTAGATAAAGACTCGTAACACTTCAGTGAGTACGAGGTGTGATAAGATGACAGCAGTTTTTTTAAAGTCCAAATATTACTTTTACTTTAAATAAAACTATATGACCCGGATAAATAGCAATAAGTAATAATATCAGAAGGTTACGGGTTTTCAATAGTTTTATTTTAAAATATGTTTCTCATAATTATAAAAAGACTTTTTAAATTCTATTATATATTAAAACTTGTCTCTATTATTTTAATTACTCTTAATTTACACAAATTCTGTTAACTGCTAAGTCTATGATTACATCACTGAGACAAACACCGAAGATGACGATATCAACATTTAAATAAAATTTGAAATGGAAGTATAAGTTATCATTTCATTTTTTTTTAAATACGTAGTAAATAGTAAAAAATATAACGACTATTGTAATCCTTGTCCAAATACTATTTCATCTACAGAGAATATATATTTGTATATATTAGTTATGTATATATAATTATTATATCAAGTACAATTTAAGGAATAAATTTTAAACTACTCTTCTTGCCTGCCACCCAGTGCCGATTTATCGCCATGCGGGTCCCTGAATGGCAGTGGCTAACATAGGAAACCGTTTTATGATTCTCAGTTCTTAAGAAAGCTAATCCATGCTTAATAGTAAAATATTTAAAAGTTATATTGAAATATATTTTTATTTTTAAATTTATATATAGAGCTTTTCACTACAGTACCTTCGATTTTAAGTCACCAAAAAAAAACAACATTTTCTTTAGGTAACATTTCGGCCACGATTTGACGTAGGGCCAGTAAATGGAACTTATATCACGTTTGAGGACCTTTGAAACTACCACTCTGAATCTAACCCTGTTACGCCAGTCTGATAAGATGATGTATGTAAAATGACCATGCACATTTTTTTCTAAACGACTCTTTCTCAAAACCCATCATCTAAAAAACCTTGAACTAGTTTCAGATTTGTTCCAATCTCAAGCTGCACTAGGTAAACACCATCGGCCTTGTCAAATTGGAAAAAAAGTTAGCATTTATTTTCATAAAACTCAGTTGACTTCCATTTCCTCACCGTTGATTGTACTTGAAGATATCTTGGTTGAAGTGTGGCTTGGTTTTCTCGTTTGAGCGTGTACGACAATACACTTAAAGCGTATGCTTTCCAATTAAGACCAACTGTTGCCAAGCAAATGATAACAAATGATAACGCCGCCAAATAAACAACAAACCAAAATTTTTCAAAGATAATTTATGACAAATAATCGAGCGATAACATTAGTGTCCATTTATGGAATAGCAATAAAGAATATTATTTCTGCCTCATTACTTATTATTGATTATGTCTATTTAATGTACCGGTAAATTACTCTTTTATTAAATCCACCCTTTTGATATTCCCTAATGATTAAAATTTTTAATTTCATGCGGTGAAAATGTAGGACTTATAAAAATAATTAACAAAGAAAAATAACTATATTTCAGCTAAAGCAAGCAAAGATTATGTCATTGTTGCCGATGAACATTAACATTATGATACACATGTCTTAGAAAATTCTGTATTCTAAAATTGACTCAAATATGACGATTTTTTGTAATTCATATAATAAAATTGTCTCATTTTTTTAGTTTGAGTATACGCGCTTAGAAAATTAATAAAAATCATGAAAATAATAAATTAAATTTTACTATTTTTTTTTGTTGTCTGTCTGTAATAAATACACAGTTTTAGCAAACAAAATACAAAAGAGTTTAAGGTGTAAAAACAAATTTAAATACATAAAATTACTTTCTTTCTTTCTTTTTTTTTCTTAATTTGTTTTCTATTTTTGTTATGAAAGTGTTAGTAAACAATGATATATAAGATAATCAGTAAACAAGTCGAAGCTAAGCTTAAAATCAATCTTCCCTTCCAAGTACCTCACCTCTCTAAGCGACCTTATATACATTCGGGCCTCGAGGCGGCACGCTGGGCACGCCACAGTCTGGGAATCTCTATCTGTTACTTCCCCATGATGTAGCGCCCGGTCATATGTGCAACAGAGACACTAAAATTCTAGCACCATCAGCAGGCGACACGAAATAGAATACCCCAAAGTAATGTCTCACCCAGCGATAATAACAATAATCTCTTTTAAAGCAAGACCACAGTAATTATAATTAAAAATATCAAATTACTTATCATGTTCATATCTCGTGATAAAATAAGAAATTGGGCTCAAAATGTCAGACAGATGCGTGGCGTCATTTTTGTTTTTAACGATTTCTGTGGAATCTTTTAAGTGATAATAAAATAAAGTAAATTGTAGTATTTACAGTTAAAAATAATCCCAAAAATGTACACCACGCATTTTATTTACAGTGTCCATATTCGTTTCTTGAAACAAAGTCATTATTATTAAAATGGAAAATATGTTTTTGTATAATTTTATTCATTAAATCCCTTTTTTACAACTAAAAATGTACTGTTTCTGATTTTTATATGGTATACGATTAAGAACACGCATAAGAGTACCGTATATACTCGTTTTAGAGCCCGTTCGTTGATAAGCCGATCACACGTTTGGAAGAGAAAAGCATTAAAAGTGTATTACCCGCTCGCAAGCCGATTACCAGCAATAAAAAATAAAATAAAATAAAAACAAATAATAGGACACATTAAACAAAATGGTACCTTTTTTTTAAAACTACACGCTAAATCAGTCATTATGATTGTTAACTTTGTATTACCTATCTTTGTCTTTGTGCTCTTTGTTAGGCAAGAGTTACCGGTATTTTTATTTAAAAATTCTTTGATAAACAGTGACGAAAGCGCGTACATTAAAATTCGGTGTTAAAAACAAAATTTGTAAAACAATTTATTAAAACTTTCACAAAAATAAATAAAATGATTAAATAAGGTAAGTGCAGAGTCTTCGTAATATATTATAGCGTCTGGTAGAGCAGCCGAATCTTAAAGAATGTAGAAAAGGACCTTGATGATCTACAATAACAACACCGATATTCAATATCCATACCGAAATACATTAATGACCTGCTTGTAAGCCTACCCTCCCCCTTAACATTTCCCCTAGATTTTGTCCAAAAAAAAAGGTCGGCTTGCGAACGAGTATATACGGTAAGTAAATATTTGGCGTCGATTTTTAAAAACAAAATGATCACGAATGCAAAAAGAAAAATTGTATTTTCTAACACCCCGCCATGTGATCGATTCAAACATCCGTTTCACTTTACGTTAAAATTAAACAAAATCTGAAATTGAGATCCAAAGTGTGAGGTAAAGTATAAATATTGGAGACAATACGGGATGAATATTCATCAAATTCGCTTCAGTTTCTTGCTGATCGTAAATGTTCAGTTGATTAATAACACTGCTGTCTATATGATAACTTCGGTGTAAGTTGTCGCTCTTTGACATATAAGGTAAAACACATCTTTGACAAACACAATTATTCCAATTATAATGTAATTTAATAGACTAACAAATGTTCCTTTAAAACATCGCGTTTGAAATAGTCCCATTCCTGCCAAAGACAATTAGGGACTGGAATGAACTTCGTTAAGGAACAGTTTATGCTTAAAATATTTGATACTTTCGTGTCGATCGCCTCTTCATCCAAGTCGTTTTTTCTAATACCCGTATTGTGTATCATTTGCGAAAGATGACTAATCATCTTCAATACCGTCGGTACAACCGAAAAACCCGTCAACGGAATTAATAATACATTGATCGTGCAGCTGCAGGATTTTTAAAAAAAAATATTTAAATTTAAAGTGATCTCACAACCATTTAAATATTGCCTGGCCATCTGATGATTCGCACGACAAACGCATCGACCAGGAGTTAAGTAACAAAGGACTCAAGAACTTAAAAAATTGTCTTTATTGACAAGCATCTTTGTATATCTATGTATTAACTATAAGTACGTACCAGTTGTGGATTAAGATTGCATGGGGCGCTTGGTTGCAATTCAACCTGGAGCCCGATCCAGCCACTTAATTATACAATATAATAATTTTGGGGGCCCTTAATTTAGCTTTTAATCTTTGGGGCCCCTGGCTTTAGTCCAATCAGCCCTACCCCCCCCCCTTTAATCCACCCCTGGTACGTACCAGAAACATGACATTAAACAACATTTTAAATCATCTAAAAATTTCAGCCATGGGTCATTGAACATGAAAGCAGGAAGGAAATCTTGATTTAAGGATGTATTAGCACACCTCCCACACCCTCAATACCTCTTTAATTAGCGCTTAGTCTGATGAATACCTTTATTTAATGTCATAAAGTCTATTTTAAATGAACACATACATAAAAACATTCACATAATACATGTATGTTGATATCTTACTAGTGTACATTTAACAAGACAGAGCGATTCTGACAAGTGAAAATTTCTATCGCTTTAACCCATTTATGCTTACTTACACTAGTGTGTCCTTTTGCCGTTTTAATAAAATTCATTCAGATCTTTGAGGGTTTTGCGAGTACTAAGCAAATTATGTTCTATTTCATACATATAATTTAATATATATTCAATATGATGTGTTCCAACAATGTAATGTACCTATGGTGGATATTTTATAGAATTCTTGAGATTGCACAGTCAACATTAAAATTGGAAATAATATTAATATTTCAATGTAAAATTTTAAATTTAGTAATTTGATTTTAAAGATATTTGGCTGGTGAGCCAAATATTAATTAAATACATGCATCATTATAATTCAAATAATTATAACATTTGGATTAAAGAATAAAAATGCATTAAAAATACATAGAGGATAATGTTTTTAAAAAAAATAATGTAAAAAAACATGACTTTATCAACAAAGAAATTTAAAAATACAGAATCTTTTTTATGAAATACAATATCTATGTAGCATTTTCTCATTCTAGTATTAACTATTTGATTGCTTCTAAATCTTGTTTGAAAAAAACCCATAATTTACTTCTGAGAACGTCCTCGAATTTACAATCCCGGTACACAGATATATCATTTTTAAAGACATTCATAAAGGCTTAGATATAGATCAAACTTTTCCAAGCAATTTGGTTTTCCTACAATCAAGGTACGTAATTGAATAATTATTAAACATTGAACATTAGCAAAATAAAATAAAAATTGTTTTAAATGTAATGAGTATTGCGTATAAACAACCATTTATATATTAACATTATGTTAACCATTACAGGTATAAAATATGCAATATACAAGAAATCATAAGTGATACAAGAAATCATAAATTCGCTAATATTTACGAAGCGATAGTCCATTGTTTTAACTGTATTTGTAAGAAGTGTTGAAAAGAGGGCTGAAATGATGTGGAGAAGAGTAGACGAATTTTGATATTGAATTATGACATTTAAAAGATGCCAAGAGATAAAAAAAAAGAAAAGCCATTGTTAGCATTTTGTGTATATTATTTTTAGAGACTTCAACAAGTTCTAAAAGCAAATTATATTCTAATACTAAACTGTACTGTAACAACGCACTTGACAAGAGTCAAAATTATTTCATTGCAAACAAAGTATATGGACCTGTTTCTTTAAAACATAATAATAATTTTAAAAAAAAAGAATTAAAGAATGACAACCTATAAATTACATTAGTATTTCATATCAACAGTCTAAATCTATACAATAATGCTTAGAATTTTTTTTTACTTTTGAAACGTATGGAAAATAATTGTAAAGAATTATATTTTTAGCTGCTTTTTTATTTTGTACTCTTGGGGCCTAGTAATTGAATGAAGTTTTTATTGTAATCCAAATTCTAAAGCATTGGAATGATGTATTATGTATGTGTAGTCACAATAGGTTGTTATTTTTATATATAGATATATTTATGTACATATATTTTTGAAAACGTGTATTCTTTGCAGTGATGATTAATTCTGCATTCATAGTTCACCGGAGTTCAAGTCAATTGAGGTCTACCCTATCATATTGAATCCAACATCTTGGCAGTGTTCAGAGACTCAAAATGATTCCCTGTATTTGAACAGGAAATAGTAATGCTAATATTCTGCATCATACATGATTTTTCCACTTTAATGTAAATCTTTGGTGGTTAGGGCCGCCCTGGTGGATTCCTGTTGTTGAAACATTTACAACATCCTGGTATTTTGATGATATCTAGTATGTACTGCATATTGCTGTTGCCGGGGAACTGTGGGTTGATGACAATGGCTGTATAGTAGTTAGTCTCTTGGGCACAGCCACAGCCTGTACAGCCAATGGCGTGCCTGTTGGGTATGGGCAACAACAACAAAAAAGTTATATCTTTAGAAATATTTTTTTAACGTATTTGAAGGCTTTGATAAGTTCTAAATGAAGTAAAAGAACCTGCAAGAGCTGCAAATACCTTAGTTCTAAATCAATGAAAGAAACCTTCTAGAGCTGCAAATACCTTAGTTCTAAATGAATGAAAAGAACATGGTAGAGCTGCAAATACCTCAGTTAACATTCAACTTAATTTACCACTGATACCCTTAAGAAGTGATTCATTGACTAAAAGATTACCTATTATTAAAAAAAAACTTATCCAATGTTTCTTTTGAACTGTGAGACTGCATGGCGGTGCAGATAGAAAACCAACTCAGCTCAGCAGTTTACAACACCATGCAGCAAAATTCATTAAGGATATTATAATATCTGTGTTTGTGGGCAGTAAAAATTGTTATCCAAAAATGGATGCTGTGCAACTTTGAGCAATTAGTTTTTTTTTAATTTTAAACTTAATAAAACTTATGTATGTTATAATGGTGTTGGAGTTACTTTGAGTTGTAGCCTGTCCTTGTGGTCATTACAAGTACCCAGACAACGACGTAACATTGGGGGCTACCGTTCCGGGATTATTTGTTGACCGAGACAGCAAGTAACTCAAGGCTCCAGTAGACATTGAACGTCCTTTAAACAAGGTTAGTGTCGTAATTCACTCTACCGTGCTAAGTTACGAGCGTGCTGTCGGTGGTGTTCCAGTATTTCAACGTAGGACTGTTCTACCCACGTCCAGAGTGGTATAGGTGCCGTTTTAGTCCGTCAAGGCATCGTGGGCCTATTCTGTACACATCCAGTGTGCAGTTGCGATGTTCCTGTAGATCAACGCAACGTGGGCCTGTTCTGTACACATCCAGTGTGCAGTTGTGATGTTCCTGTAGATCAACGCAACGTAGGCCTTCTATATCCACGTCCAGTGTGAAGTGGGAGCTGTTTCTGTGAATCAACGCACCGTGGGCCTGTTCTGTACACATTCAGTGTGCAGTCGTGATGATCTTGTAGATCAAGGCAACGTGGGCCTGTTCTGTACACATCTAGTGTGCAGTTGTGATGTTCCTATAGATCAGCGCAAAGTGGGTCTGTTCTCTACATATCCAGTGTGCAGTCGTGATGTTCCTGTAGATCAACGCAACGTGGGCCTGTACTGTACACATCCAGTGTGCAGTTGTGATGTTCCTGTAGATCAACACATCGTGGGCCTGTTCTGTACACATCCAGTGTGCAGTTGTGATGTTCCTGTAGATCAGCGCAACGTAGGGCCTGTTCTGTACACATTCAGTGTGCAGTCGTGTTCCTGTAGATCAACGCAACGTGGGCCTGTACTGTACACATCCAGTGTGCAGTTGTGATGTTCCTGTAGATCAACACATCGTGGGCCTGTACTGTACACATCCAGTGTGCAGTTGTGATGTTCCTGTAGATCAGCGCAACGTAGGGCTGTTCTGTACACATCCAGTGTGCAGTCGTGTTCCTGTGAATCAACGCAACGTGAGACTTTCTGTACATATCCAGTGTGCAGTTGTGGTGTTCCCGTAGATCAACGCAACGTGTGTCTGTTCTGTACACATCTAGTGTGCGGTTGTAGTGTTCCTGTGGATCAGCGCAACTTGGATCTGATCTGTCCAGTTCCAGTGTGCTGTGGGGTAACCGTAGTGTCCATTCATCGAGCCGTTGAACTGTTTGCTTGCCTTCTCTACTTTATTTTGGACATTTATGCTTTTGTTTGTTAATGATTAGGATGTGAATTCTATTCTATAACAGGCAAGTGCATATTCTCGCTTTTTTAGCATATGATAATTTGGTGGTTATTTGTAATTGATAAAGACGCTTTATCTAGACTGATCAATATGTCCCGGTACCGTGAACATAAACATAGTAAAGAAAAAGCCATGAATGCGGAGGGCACGGCATTGGGATATAATGGTGTCCCGTATTCAAAATATATAAATGAGCAGAGATTCTGGCGGGAACAAATGGAAGAAGTGCAAATAAAATAGCGGAAAGAAGGTGAAGAAATACAGAGACAAACCGAAGAGAGACAGAGACAACGACAGAAAAAAGATGAAAAGAAACGGAGACAATACGAAGAAGAGACAGAGACAATGGCGGGAAAATGATGAAGAGAAAAGAAGACAGCGGGGTATTAAACGGGAATATTTAAAAAGTGATGACAGTGACTGTCAGGAAGTTTTGTACGGGGTAGCCAGCATTTATTGCGAAGACCCATACTTAACAAGGGACGTTTATAGGGTGGCTTATACATCAGCTGACTGCTTTGACTATTATACATATGACAACCCCTCAAAGCCAGTTTATAGCGTAGAATATAATAGAGAGAACATTCTTAATCAGTTGGACGAGGACAGGGCTTGGCAGTCCATGGAAAAAGAGCGTTTTAAAAGGAAAACAGTGAAACAATATGAAGAAGATAAACGTGATATAATGAAAGGAAGTAGAGAAATACAAGAAGAAAATAGGGTCCTTAAAAACCTTGATGTCCAAAATAAAAAAGAAATAGATGCGTTATACGACGACCTGGCGGACAGTCTTAACCTCACAGGCGCGATAAAAATTGAGATGTTCGGTAAAGAAAGGGAACTAGCGGAACACAAAGCAAAAAATAAGTGAACTGGAGTCAACACTCTGCAAAGTTCAAAGTAAACTAACAGAGTTGGAAGAGGAAGGCAGGGAGAACAAAACAAAACTAGAGGAAACTGAAGTTGAGAAATGGGAATTAAGAATGAAAATTGTCGAAATGCACGGCCTGTTAATGTACGGCCTGTTAATGTACGGCCTGTTAATGTACGGCCTGTTAATGTACGGCCTGTTAATGTACGGCCTGTTAATGTACGGCCTGTTAATGTACGGCCTGTTAATGTACGGCCTGTTAATGTACGGCCTGTTAATGTACGGCCTGTTAATGTACGGCCTGTTAATGTACGGCCTGTTAATGTACGGCCTGTTAATGTACGGCCTGTTAATGTACGGCCTGTTAATGTACGGCCTGTTAATGTACGGCCTGTTAATGTACGGCCTGTTAATGTACGGCCTGTTAATGTACGGCCTGTTAATGTACGGCCTGTTAATGTACGGCCTGTTAATGTACGGCCTGTTAATGTACGGCCTGTTAATGCACGGCCTGTTAACTCAAAATGATAAAGAAAAATCAAGCTGGCTCAAAACGATTGAAGATAAAGATAATAAACTGGCAGAAATGGATAGGAATCTAATGATTACAAACCAAAACACAGCAGATCTGAGTAAGGCCTTAATTGAAAGGGACGAACTATTAGAACAATTAAAGAGGGAACACAAAATGAAACTAAAAGAAGCTGAAGTAGAGTCCATGAACTTGAAAATGAAAAATGCTGAAATGGAAAAAGAATACTCTAGCTTGCTAAAAATAGTAAAGGAACTATTCCAGTAGGAATCTAATGATTACAAACAAAAACAGGGATATGTCAAGGAAATAGTATAGCTAATGGGGTTTTCCCGATGTGTATGTGTTTGTACGAGTCTGTGGCGCAGTGTGGAATAGTGCGCATGGTATGGAACACGATGACGTAGCATGCGAAGATGTGACGCGTGATAGTGAACGTGACGTAGGGACGGTTGAGAGTCTATAGTGAGTTAGAGATTTGCTGTTGTTGCGTTGATTCACAGGAACACGACTGCACACTGGATGTGTACAGAACAGCCCTACGTTGCGCTGATCTACAGGAACATCACAACTGCACACTGGATGTGTATAGTACAGGCCCACGTTGCGTTGATCTACAGGAACATCACGATTGCACACTGGATGTGTACAGAATAATAGATTATGCAATCTATTGACACGGGATAATAAGTAGATTAGAAAAACTTTTACCTCACCCAGTGATTAAATAATAAAAAGGAAACAAAACAGTTTTAATTTTTAAAAAAAGACTAGATTGACAAATTGTGTGACCAACTCTTGTGCAATATTGAATCTGTTTATTATGGTCCTATGAATTATGTTTCATTCAAAAATTTTAACTGGACATCATCTTACAACGGTGAAGTGAAGTGTTCATCCATAGTTACGACTGACGTCAATCTTTCACCATCATCGTTTCCTGGAAGGATAATTGCAGACAGATCAACTCGTCCTCATTTAGCCACTCAACAGCCTCTGTATGTGCAAATTCTCTTCTGGCAATAACTGCCATAGAAATCTCTTTGCCTTCTAGAAGTGATACTCAAAGGACGGATGCGTTTTATCTGAGTTGAGGTTGGGTGTGCACATTTTCCTGAGCCCGAGCTCTGTGTTGTCCTGTATGTTTCTTCAACATTGTTTGTGAGGCAAAATATAAGTGACATACTTTGTAAAGTCGATCAAATAAGCTGGTATTCATATAGCTCTACTTTGAAAACTCATGTTGATCTTGGCATAATGTCATCAAATTTGAGAGTTTGTGCTACAAACAAGGAAGGAAATTTATGAGAATCTGCCTCTGCTATTTCTGAAGCTTTGAGTCTATCAACTGTTTGGTTGATTGGGATTGGAGGAGGGAAGAATCTTGAAGGTAAAACGTTGAAATATGAGCTTCTTGCTTCGTCGCATCATTTCATGGCCTGATATTTCACAATTTGAGTGAAATATTGGCTGGCGCGAACATGATTGTCAAACCATTCCTAATCCTTCGATATCAGTCCTGCTGCATCCAATTCAGACTTATGAACACATTCAGGAGATACACATTTCATGCTATTTTGACATAAAACTTATTCAAATGTTTGAAAAATTTTTGAAAATTATCTTTAAAGCTATTTAAATTCTACTTAAAAAATAGAAATAAATTAGAACAAAAATAATATACAAAAATAAATGTGTGACATTACACATGGCCTGACCCCCCTCCCCTCCTGTCACAAAGTGTCACACTTTCTTACACCCCTCCCCCCCCCCTCGGAGCGTGACGTACTTTATGGACGGCCCCCAATCTACCCACATTGTTATGTGGGGAATGAAAGCTCTTAACTATGTCTTCTATGGAAATGTTGCTACTATGTGTTTTGAGAGATTATTACACAGTTGTCCAAAGACCTACCCGCATTGTTGTGTGGGGAAATACTGTCTTCTGTTGTCTATGGTTACTAAGGTAACGTTGATGTTATTGACACTCATGGCAGTGTCCGGACTTGTGAAGAACAGACGTCTGGAAATGGATATTTTTAAAATATTATCTTTTAACTTTGATTATATTACAAACTATAATGTTGATAAAGTAATTATAATGATTAATTAATTGTTAAGCAAATAAATAAAATTATTTACGCCTCGTGGTAATGTTACACGTAAAGTTCGCAATAGCCATGTATTTTTCTGTTATTTAAATGTTGCTTGGTGTAGACATCTCAAACAATATAAGCAGCCAAGAGATGCTATTATTATTTCAGCTTTTCAAAATCTTTATCATCGGTGCCTTGTTGTAAAAGAAGTTGACATTATTAGCTGATATCTTCAATTATTTGTTATTGATGTCACTGTGTATTGAATTACAAAGTCTCTAAAACATTTTGTGTCTTCTTTTTTTCAAAAATGTTAAACAGTCCCAGCACTTTCAAGAAAAATAACTCACGAAATACAGCAGCCGTGATAAATGGGGCTGCTCAATGACGTGTTTACATCCCTTTTGGACAGCAAGTGGATGGTCTTATACACGGTCAGCCACTCCATCAGCGGGCTTCGGACCGCCGCTCTACGGGTCCTGTTGTTTTGAATGAAACTGTTGTTGCCGGTAGGATATGTCGCGCTGCATCTGAAAACACAGACAAAAACAGTACAGCGTTACAAGATAATGGAGTATGTATAGGTCAAGTGAAGTCATCTTTCACATCGAATTTGTAGTTAGTTAACATCAATTGTGCAATTAAAAATAAAATAAAACTACTAGAAAATAATTTAAAAAAAATAAAAACGTAATATATTATAAAGTACACGATAAGACAGAGTGTTTACAGTAGCAATAATAATGCCTTCGTGAATGTGCACATGTGCACTGGTGGCACACATATGCAAACACTAACCAACAATCTCACAATTTATAATTAGAATTACATGGTTTAAATAGTTAACTCTATTACGCTTATCAACATGTATCATTTTATACTCTTATATCTATGAGTCTATGAATGATAAATCCTAGGCACGCATAATTTACTCACGAGAAGAAACACGAGCTGAGCGCCGGTACGTTGTACACAGGTTCTGCTTCTTTGGCTGTGGCCACGTTGTTCTCTTTGTAATACTGAAACATTCAAAGTAGGACACGATGACACTTAGAGGTCACCCGAGACGTTGTCAGTGTAAGAAGAGAGTTCACAGATCGTTTAAAATGTATAGCAGAGTGAGCAAGGATCGCAACAAATGTCTATTAATGTAACACACTTAAATACGGTGTAACATTCGTTCTGTCATGTATGGAAATCTATACGGAGTGGACAAACTATTGTAATAAGCCAGCAAAATGGAAAAATTTCAATCCATTTAGCGATCACAAATTTCACATCATTCATCTCAGTATTTAAGACATAGGGGCCGTCCATAAATGACGTCACGCACCTAAAAAAAAGGGGGGGGGGTCACACTTTTGTGATGATGCGTGACGAGGGGGAGGGGGGTTGAAGAAATGTGACGTCACATCAAAAGGGTAACTTTAAATAAAACTTCCACTGTAATATTTGGTCGCTTACAACTTATTTAAAGACTTTTTTTCCCCTTTTTTAAAAAAAATCAGTGCTTCTCAAAGTGTCGGTCGCTAGGCCATCAGATGCCGGTCGGCGTAAGTTATCAAGAAATGAAAATTAAATCTAATTATAATCCTTAAGTTTGATAACTCATGAGAATGTATGAAATTGTTACCCTGGGTCGTTTGATGTTGACATCAAAGCATTTGTGATGTCACCGCGGCTCCGTTTGGTTCTCTCACGGCAGTAGTCGGCGAACTTTTTTGCCCGTTACCCCAAAATATACAAGTTTCTGTGTGCGTTACCCCCCCCCTTTCCAAGATTCGAGATAGGTCCTGCTCACATGACTAGGGGATTTGGGGGAGCGTCGTTACGCCCCCCCCCCTGAAAATGCAACAGGTGAGTTTTACAAGCATGACAATGTCTAGAAATGATCTGAATAGGATTATGTGTAGATATTTTAAGTCAAACCGACACGGAATATCCATTTTTGGGGGGTTGGGGGAATCTATTTGATACAATTATAAACGTTTTAAGTTTGATATAATTGTTCGATAGGTTTTTGATCAAACGCCAGGGGTTCCCTTTTTACCCCAAATGAGATAATTTACCGCTGTACTAGAATATGCATCTTCTGTATGGGACCCATCCACCAAAGAAAACATTGATAAACTAGAACAAATTCAAAAAAGAGCTGCCAGATTCATTACTGGAGAATATTCGAAACTGACAAGAATAACACCATTAGTTAAATCATTAAATCTTGAAACACTAGAGGATAGAAGAACCAAAAGCAAAGTAGTAATCATACATAAAGCAATTAATTCTAATTTAGAAATACAACACAAAGATAACTTAATACAACCCTCAGATAGACATAAGGATAAAAACACCTTTCTTATTCCGTATGCAAGAACAAACACATACAAGTTTTCCTTCTTCCCGTCCGGAATTCGGGCGTGGAATGGGTTGCCTGAAGAATCCAGGAAAACCAACACTTTATCAGCATTTAAATCTCTAATAAAAATGCAGGACTAAACACAAACCATAGATAAGCGTAGGACGCAATAATCTTCTGTATAGAAGGAGCGTCTGTAAACAGATAAGATAAGACCCCTCGGTTAAACAGCCCGATAGCGGTAGCAATGTATTTTTCATTAGTTTTAAAATTCCACAGGAAAATGCAACAATTTGAACACGCCTAGTCCATACAACCAAGTACAAAAAACAAAATTAAAAAACACCAAAAAGACTCATGAGCTTCGGAGTAAAACGTCATGATAATATTGGTTATTTTATTAATGACATAGTATTTTTCAGTCTTCAACTTGCACTATTACTGTATTTTGCGACGCACAAGATGACACCCTACTTTCCTGCACAAATGTGGGGTTCGTACAGTACTCGCCACATTCCTCTTCTAGCGCATACGAAATTATTTTTTAGAAAACATGAGAATTGATATCAATGTGGTAATTTTAGATCAAAGTCTTTTGATGTGCATAAACTTAGCAGGGAAACTGTCATTATAAGATCGAAATCAATTTGAGGAATCGTCCTGTATCTATATATTCTAGGTCTATCAACAATGAAATGATCCTTGTAATATCAATAGTCACATTCGCGAGCTAAATCGCGAAGGATAATCACATCAAATGGTTTTTGACATTACCGCTGCATTGTTCGTTAGCTGTCTTGTTATGCCTTGGCAACCAAACACATTTTTTTTAAAAATTTATATTCAAAACAACCCAAATTCATACTTAATCTTATAGGGCCTTTAAGCCATGTAGGGGCTCAATTTGCTATCACGTCAGTACAGGGAAGATCAAGTCAAAACGGGAAAAAAGAATTCCTGCTGTTCGTCTAATACGAAAAAGTTTGATAAGCACTGGCTTGCAATTTATTTAATGACGTTTTACATAGATTCACGCGTATTACGATATTAAAATGTAGACATACACTAAATAAATACTTTAAAGAAAAAAAGTGATTTGAAACATACTCATTTTCAAATGGAAAATAAGGGGGGTTTTGTGGTGTTTTTTTAGGGGGGGGTCAAAGCTTTGTGACGTATTATTGGAGTTAGGGGGGGTTCTAACTTTTTGTGAGGACGTGTGACGAGTGGGGGGGAGGGGTGACAAATTGGTCTAAAATTGCGTGACGTCATTTATGGACGGCCCCATTAACAACATTATTGTTTTTGTAGAAGCGTCACTAGTGTTTTGTCAAACATTGCGGTAACTCATGGTGTCACCCCCTCACGACTTTACAGCATAGACCTCCTCTGACTCTGCCCGTGCCAAAAACGGGACCAAAACAGAAGTTTAGATTTCGGTGTCACCTCATGTGATGGTGTAACTGGTGCGGTCCGCATTCCCAATGCACTCCCTAGTGACACCTCTTGGTTTAGGTCTCCCCGCATGCTGATAAAAAATCAACTCCTTGGTGTCCAAAACCATGCTCTAAGACTGGTTTGCGGGGCGTTACGTACCACACCCAACGCTGTGGTAGATATATTGTCAAAGGTGGAACAGCTCAAAGTACAGCGAGATAAAGCAATAATAACTAAGATGGAACGAAACCGTAGAATGGACCGTAACGAACCCTGTTTTCATATGCCATACATAGGGGTAAAACGCTCGAGACTGAAACAAACCTCCTTTATAGATGTGGTCAACGACCTTGAGGTTTCAGTCAATTGACCCAAAAGTAACAAGAAAATATCTATGCTCCCGGCAAGGAGACCCCACGAGTGCTTCTCACAGCCCGATCTACGTTTGTAGGACTGTCAATATTGTTGAAAAAATCTGCCCAGGTACCCGTTCAAATTTTGAACAAGTACCCGGGTTACCAGTTCGAAACACCTCAAAGTTGTTGCCGTGATGCCCGCTATTAGCATTATACCTCTTTGTTTATTATGGAAATGCAAATGTAGATGTAATGAATCAGAGATGTAAAAACTATAACATTGAAATAGTACTATAGTACAGTGGTGTCAAAACAATTAGTAGAGGGGTGACGAAGTGATTTTTTGTTGGGGGTGGGGTGCTAAACAAAGTCTTTTAAAGATAAATGGCGGTAATAGTATGACGACATGGCGGGTTATTTCTAGTTCATAGCTGACAACTGTTGTAATTAACTAAACTTTCTGCGACTTACCCCTACTGAGTGAACCCATCCACCAGCATTTTTTTTATTACAGTGAAAATCACTTTTTTTTAAACAACTAATAGAGCATGTGTTTTTCTTTAAGTACTGTGGGAATAGGAGTGGAGAAAGGATTGAGCGTGTGGGGGGGGGAGGAGGGATTAGATAAACATTTGCTCGACGGTGACTCAAAGTTGTGCGCGTATTTCAAAGCCAAAGCCAAGGTCATTTCTGGCCTTCTTGTTAATTTTTGGTGCTGTGTTCTATTTTCCTTACTTGAACAATTCAAAGAACTAAATCATTTTTCTGTTTTAAATGAATTTTTGTTTTTATATCCCCCCCCCCACAAAAAAGGTGTGCACATTGTATATTTTAAACGAAAAGTTTTAATTTGATAACTTATTTGCGGCCAAAATGTGAACATGGAAGTGTCTCAGTTCGACCACCGCTGGTAAAGACATTGCCCGGTTCCTGTGTTCCCGTTGACAGCTCTACTTTTGTCACTGGCAAATGCCGCGGTGGGTAAAAATAATCCAGTAGAGCTTCAGCACGACCAGAAGCGTAACTGAGTTTTCCGCACCCTTAGCTAATACATTTTGGTGCCCTTGAGAAATAGGGAAATACTTAATTATACAGAATAAATTGATTATTGAAAGATTAGCCCTCGGAGCCCTTGGGATCTGCCCCGATGCCAAGTCGTTGTTATGCCTCTGAGGACGACGAGGAGCTCAGAACTATTGAAGCCTATGGAACATGCCTAGTGAGAGTCTATGCAGACAGCTCAAGATTCATTATATGGACGAAGCGGGTACGGCGCTCTGATTGAATATCCCGCGGGGTGGCCTAGAAGTAACTAAACTGTCTGGCCCATGTGGAAGACTAGCCTCGAGTGGGGATAGAGGGCTAGAAGCTATCCACAGGGGTGTGAAGGAAGTGCACCTATGACTATGTAAATGTTGTGAAGGAAGTGCACCTACGACTATGTAAACTCTTTCCCAACAGACATAGTCTACATCGACTCAAGATACTTTATGGAATCTCTGGGTGGAGACGAAAAATGTCGACGGTGTACTGGAGATCGTGAATAACATTAGATCTCGAGGTGCATCGTCGTCCTATAGTACATTACAGGACACTCAAAAATACAACAGCAGTAAAGGCCAAACCTGCTGGCACAGCCAGGCGATGCCCAGTCCCAAATCGACGGCGTAATAACCCAACTGGGGGTCAAATTGTGGCTAAAAGCCTGCTTTATGAAGAGATGGCTTGAGGGCGGGGAAAATGGTAACACGGCAAGGGCAATGAAATGCCGCGACCGCGCAAACGAGATCCCTGTTGGAAACTGCCTCGTGGCTGCCAGTACATCATAACGTAAATGCGGACTTGACATTGTCCAAAAACAGCTATTGTCACAGGTCAGACAAAAACGGAGACACGGCTGCCGTTTATGTGGTATGGCCGATGAAACAGTGGCACACCTGTTGATCGATTGCTCTGCTGCGATTGGGGATGCGGACGAGTCAGACAGCACTCTTACTGTGGAGGAATATCTCCATGGCGATGCCCATATGTTGAGGCTCTCCGCTGGTAATGTAGGCCGGGCTATAAGTGTCTAAGTAACTCAGCCTTCCATTGAGAATGTTATATATATTTCATGTCTTGTAAGGTTTTATTATTTCAAGAATCGCCTTTCCAAGGTTAGCTTAGATTTGAAAATAACTTATTTAAATCGTAGTACATGTGTAATTAGCTCTCCAAACAATGGTGGTAAATATGCTCATAATTCACATACGCCACTGGAAAACAATTAGTTATAAAGTAACTGCTTTATATAACAATTTGAATACCTACTCATCCACAGTAATTAAATTTTTCACAATGATTTAACATTGATTAAAATATTTGCTCCTTTTTTGTATGACCGGCTCGAATTGCCTCTCTTAAAAATCATATTTTCTAATAATTCAATTTATGACAGTGAAATTTATTTATGTCATTAAAAATATTATTTACCTCCTCCTCAAATATTCGCTGTTCCACAGGCGTCTTAAAGTAAGTAGGATACGTCACAATTATGTATTCCTTACTTCCTGGTTCCACAGTCTGTTTCTCACTGTAAAACAAACATATACTTATAGACGGTTTTCATTTCCGAGAAGGTCGTTAGCTCTAGTTTAGCCAGCTTCTGATCTACATTGGGGCATGGTGGCTGTTGTTTATATGTAATTACACGTGTGACCCCGTATTTTTGTGGACATGTTTGACACCGTGTGTTTGTGTTGTTGTTTTTTTACATTGTGTGGTATTAACGTGTTTTACTTTGTTTGTTATTAGGTGTGTTTTACCTTGTGTGTTTGTGGGCGTTCTTTTAAAACCCCCATTGATACTGTTTCAGAAATTTAAAATATCATTTTAGAGTTATTTAAGCATATTATTCTACAATTTCTATTACTGGCAAAATTAAATGGTTGGAAATCAATGCTTAATTTCTAAATGAGTGTGTAGATGTGTTGTTAATTTCTTAGTGTATCTATAGCGTTAGCTTTGAAGAAGGTCGAAACTGAAACTGTGTCTTTAGGCAATGCTTTCGGAAGAAGAAATCTGATAATTTTTTCTTAGCTTATTAAATTTTCTAATTTATATACCTGTATTATATAAAACAAATTTGTTTGCCACTTTTTAACATGAAAACATGAAAATTCAGTTTGAAATAAATGAATTGAAAAAAATATTTTAAAGAAAACTTATGATTTTTTACAATTAAATACTTTAAATACAATTAAGTTTTTAATTAAAAGAACAATATACATACTAAACTTTGACGTAAATAATGTAACCAGATAATCCCATAGCAATAGCAAGGAAAAGTAGAGCCAATGCTATCTGTGGAAAACAATCCAAATAAAAATAATTAAAACACGTTTCAAAGAATAACAACAGTAAGGCATTAACTAATCTTATATCATTGAGAGCTATTTCGTTTTTTAAGTTTTTTAAAAACTTTTGTGGTTTTTTTTTAAAGTGTGCTTATCTTAACTCTATGTAAAAGCAAAATATAATTGATTGGCTCACTTTTTTGTAT
Organism: Ampullaceana balthica; assembly: GCA_944989445.1. Taxonomy (NCBI): domain Eukaryota; kingdom Metazoa; phylum Mollusca; class Gastropoda; family Lymnaeidae; genus Ampullaceana; species Ampullaceana balthica. Next base: position 196,858 of record CALYLW010001463.1, read on the forward strand.
GCATCTTATTTTAATAAAAACCTTTTAGATTTGATCTTTTATTCTATGAACTAATTAAAGGAACAAATCAATGAGAGCTAGAAACAAAGTTTCCAGCTTGCTCACTTACCCCAATCACTGCATGGTAAGTTCTTATAATATTCTTCAATTTAATGGAAATTTTATAAATATACATATACAGGCATTCAACTTTCGATCATATATTTTAATAAAAGCGTTCGACATGTGACGATCTATTTTGATATGTTAAACTCAAAGATCATAATTATTTCTGTACAAAATCACTATAACCTGAGTACTCGGACCTGCAGTAGATTTGAACTTACCCAGATCCGCCCGACGCCATAGGTCTGCGCCATGCCTTGCTTCTGTTGTGTCCCGTCAATCAATCCAACAGTGGTCGGGTTCCTGGCCTCCTTGGTATTCATAGCCACGTGACACCTATTCGAGGTCAGAGTTCAAAAGTATGGATTATGTATTGAAAGAATTTAACAAATTAGTGATAAACATGACAAAAGACACAAAATCATGGGGTTTTACACTTCTGCTAAGTTTTTAGATGTTAAAATTCTGTTACTGTTTTCTTTCATTACTGAAAAAGTTTTTTAGCCTACGAATTTGAAGTCAAGTGCGAGTTTTCTCCAGTCTTACATCGCCATTTCCTGATGAAAGGATATAATTTCCCACACACTTCCTTCCCCCCTCGCATTAACTTTGCCATCAGACAATCGATGTTGTTATGTACATCGAGTGCCTAGCCATCTCAGGCTAGGACATGTTAAAAGAATGAGCCCTGGCCGCATCCCCAAGGACCTCCTATATGGAGAACTGGCATTGGGAAAGAGGAAGACTATGTCGCCCATGTCTGCGATTTAAAGATGTCTGCCAAAGGGACATGAAATCAGCCAGAATACGCACAACCGACTGGGAGTGTAAGACAGAAGACCGAACTACGTGGCGCACAGTTGTCAAAGAAGGGGTCATAGTAGCCGATGAGCGAAGGATGATGAGGCTACAGACAGAAGAGCTAGGAGAAATGCCGAAATATTTGGAACCACAGAACTCGTGTGTAAAAGTTGTGATAAAGACTGTCACTCAAGGATAGAACTGCACAGCCACTCGAGGAAATGCAACCCAACTCAACGGTGATGCACCATCGTCTCGCTAGACGGAAGGATGCCGATTATGTACATCAAGTGCGATGGAAAACCTGAACTTCCGGCTTCTTGAATCACTGACAGAGAGATGAGCCGCCTTGAATAACTCCAGTAAACGTCAATACAAATGTGTAGGTGGCCGTAAGTACAAGTGCGAATCCTTCATTGCTGCCGTCTATTATGTAACACCCAGCGGCGTCACTAGGGTGGTTGTCAACCGGGGTTGCCCGCTCCCCCCCTATTGACGCCACTGGAAACACCCACCCAGCTTTCATAACAAACACACGGCGGTTGGCCCAAAATGTCAGTTCCAATACTTAAGGAAAACGTAGCGCCTTATGTGAACCACCCAACCCCCATTCAAGCTTTCTGCCCCACTGCCCAACCCAACTGTTATCTAGCCACACTAGTTGTTTCCTGCCCCACAGTCCAACCCAACTGTCATCTAGCCACACCAGATGTTTCCTGTCCCACTGTCCAACCCAACTGTCATCTAGCCACACTAGATGTTTCCTGCCCCACTGTCCAATCAAACTGTTATCTAGCCACACTAGATGTTTCCTGTCCCACTGTCCAACCCAACTGTCATCTAGCCACACTAGATGTTTCCTGCCCCACTGTCCAATCAAACTGTTATCTAGCCACACTAGATGTTTCCTGTCCCACTGTCCAACCCAACTGTCATCTAGTCACACTAGATGTTTCCTGCCCCACTGTCCAATCAAACTGTCATCTAGCCACACTAGATGTTTCCTGTCCCACTGTCCAACCCAACTGTCATCTAGTCACACTAGATGTTTCCTGTCCCACTGTCCAACCCAACTGTCATCTAGCCACACTAGATGTTTACTGTCCCACTGTCCCACCCAACTGTCATCTAGCCACACTAGATGTTTCCTGTCCCACTGTCCAACCCAACTGTCATCTAGCCACACTAGATGTTTCCTGCCCCACTGTCCAACCCAACTACTATGGTGGTATTTAACCACTACTACTGATTAGCTGCCAGAAAGTAAGAATGTGAAAAAATAAAAAAGTTCATTAAACAATTTTAAAAATTACACTCCATCCCTTAGCACGTATGCATTCTTTGATAAATTGCTTATTATTTTTTAAAATGTTTTTCCCAAATTAGATCAATGTAAGAGAACTGGCCAATATTCCAAGTACAGACTGAAGGAGGTCAAGGGTTTAAAGTCCACACGGCATGCTGTCAACAGCTGAAGTGATTAGTAAGGTTACACCTGTCTCAGTTTACTGGTTGTCAATTTATGTATTAGTTTAGATTTGCAAAAAATATTTAGCCGGATAATGTTCAATCTCTATATATTAGAATCAATAATATTTTTCTTAAGATCGTCTATTCCTCTTTTTAGACCATCTGGAAAGTAAATTAGTCATTTCATGATTTCAGTATGCAAATATATCGAATAAAACAACAACTAATGATTGATACTTGTCTAGCATCATACAAATATTGAAATGCATTTTTTTAAAAGTGATATTCGTCTATTTTCAATTGAAAGTATGCAAGTTAAGTAATGTTCATGTTTGTTTTCCTTCGCTATATGAAATCATGTCACCAAAATTATATCACCGACAGTACACTGCCCCCTCCACTAAACTCATTTTTTTTATTTAGGCCCCGGGCAAGAAAGCACCATCAACATATTGATATACTGTCGATAAGTTGCAAAATGTCACATTGTATGTGGCCCTAATAATTTGATCCTTGACGTCAGTTGCCAATATAAGAGCTGTTTCTTGGGGAACCTATTGACTGGTGCCCTTTTTGCCTCGCGTTAAATTCATAGAACCTATTTGTCTCGGTAAAACTATGTGTGTCAAATTGACGTGGACAGCTTTGACAATAATTATTTCAATTAAATGGTGTAACTTTTATTGCAAAGCCATAATTAAGAATAATGTATATTCAGTTTTAGTCATAGTGTAATGGACTTAGTCATAGAGGTTTTTTTTTAAAATTAAATATTTTGTTCATGCGGTTTTAAAGAGTTTCTTATCTGATAGATCATCTACTTGCATATGATGGTCGCAACCCGTGTTATTTGTTGTTTTAACATGTTCTTTGGTTTAATGATTTGATGATCTCCAGGAGTTTTATTAAATAATAGATCATAGACACTAAAAACATTCCTCCTTTAAGGAATTTTGAACTTTTATTTTTAGCCCTTGTTCACGTGATTTGGAGCTAGCATAGTAATACAAAACGGTTTGGATATTTTTAACTAGGCGTCGTTTGAAGACATCGTGGATCATCCGATGAGATGCTTATTAGTGTGTACTGACTATTTAACTGAGGTTATATATAATATAAAATAGCGACTTACATAAATGCACATAAAAATAACAACCCAATGCTAGAAGTTTTTATTTGTATTATTTCATCTATTGCCCTTTTATATCGTTGGAGAAAATAATGTATTGCTTTGAAAAAGTTCAACAAGCTGGAAGATTGCACAACAGAGATTTTCATTTTGCTTGATGTTCGTATTTAGGTAAATAAACTCGACGTTCTCCTACATTAAAAAAGAACAAGTTGTGTGGGGTGGAATTTGTTGAACAGCTAAATATTTGAGGATAATTTAATCCCAAGCTAATCCAACATCTCTCCTTTACACATATTGTGTTACAGGAAAAACATTCATAAGCTAGCTGAGGGAATACCTTCCAGCCCTCCCTCCCTCCCACCCCCCTTCAAAACAATATGTCCCCATACGTCAAAGTAAACCAGATCAGAGTTAACATATAACATGCGATAATTAAAACATATTAATATGTTTTTTATTTAAAAAATTAAAAGATGGTAAGTGTATTGTGGATGTCAGCTCATCGAAAAATCTGATCCACTGTAAACATATATATTTGTCAATACATTGTAATTGTAAACACATTTTTTTCGTAGACTCCTCAGAAATCAATAACAAGACAACAAACTTGAAGAATAAACACAACAGTACAATCAAAATTCAGTATCTCTAATGATAAGTTTATACGATAAACTACACATGGTTTTGGAGGAGGTTAACGTTGAGTCTCATAAAATATTGTGGAGGACATGGGTTGAAATAATTGAGAACCTTGGTAGGAATAATTGAGAGTGGAGCTGACGGTAGGTAAAAACGTCAAGGTCGTACCTGGAATGTGAAGACAATGACCGGAAACGAAAGTATTCCGGCCTCCCCGCCCCAACCCCCTACCCCCAGCCACGGATGTCGGGTAGTGTAGAACAAAGGACAGTTTGTTACGACAGGAAACGACATTTTTAGTGCCTGTGAACAAGACTAAAGGTTGGAGTTCATTAGTGACGACCAGGGGAACATAAGACTCTAATCACGGGCATGGGAAATGGGTTAGGGGATGAAAGACTGAGAATTTTATTGCTCACACTAGGAGGGCGTTCTCGGGTGTCGGCCGCATGCCTGTGGCCAGCAATATAAGGAAGGGACGGTAGCAGACAGGACAGAATAACCCACCCCGGTGTAAGAGAGCATGTTAGAGACATGCACAGACCAGAGACTTGGACAGACCAAGACAGAGAATAACCCGCGCCTGGGCTAGAGGACAGACCTAGAGAGAGAGAGAGTCGTAGAGATAGAGAACACATGTAACCAGAAGTTTTACCATAATAAAGAGAAGAACTGTTAGCATTAAAGCTGCCTTTGTTTTAAGTATGCAAGATGAAGAGCCAAGTAATACGAAGAAGGAGCATTACAATATTTAAACACACATGCAGGCTGTTGAAGATACGAACGTGGAGTTGTTCACAACATGCAATGTTCAACCAGACACAAGTCTTTGGTATAAATTAAGTTGTATTCGAGAGGTAAACAAAACCAAAAGCGTACTTACGATTGATGTATGCTCCTAGTAGTAAAATGTTCCTACAGCTGCTGGGGTTAAAACGTAGTAATCCTTTATGTTTAATGAAGACAAATAGACGGTTACACTTCACAAACTTTTTGGCTTAGACTAGTGGTTGCAAGATGTGTGTCGGATACATACCAACACGTAACTTACTGGCCGGGACGGGGGAGAGTTGGGCCGTCAACCTGACCTCCATATACCCCTGATCACGTGATTTATCCAAGGCTGGAGCATAAGACGGCGGGAATACAAAAAAAAATGGGACAGGTGACATGTGAAGCCATAGGCCATAGGTAAAGGAACAAAAATGTGTGTGTGGGGGGAGGGTGTGAAGCGGATGAACCACGCGGCTACAGATCTAAACAAACAATCAACAGTATGCTGTTTTCTATATTTTTGAATCACAAAGGGTATAATTGCATTTCAATACAACATACTTGGTCTTAAAGTTACAGATAATTTAATCTCGAACCCTAAATTAGAATGTAATTTTAAGACTTGAGACATAAAAGAAATATGACTGCGCTGGAAAGTCGTTGACAGAGAACAGAAGGTCTGATTGTGATTAGTTTTTGAGGGTTAAGATAACATAGACGAATATCAAATCTAATTCTGCTGTCATTACCGATAAAACATTCTGTGAGTATATCGATAACGCGACCCCCATATTCCTCCCCCCACTCACATCACACGCCCCCCCCCCAAATCAGTGTTAAGGGTCTACTTGTTATCTACTATTTACATCCGGAACTTCTCACATCAATAACCACCAGCCTATGGAGCGATTCTAACTTTATGCGACACACACACACCACCTTCGTTTCCCCCATCGAACAGGAGAAATAATGTAGGGAAACGTCACCTAAGGCACGAACTAGCTGTGGCGATAGTTTCGATGCAACATGTTTTCAACAGGAAGTGGTTAGATGACCGAGTTGTGGCAAACGTTACAGGAATGTGTGGATGGCCGTGTACGTGTAATGTACAGATTGCATTCAATAAAGAACAACAGGAAGTAGTTAATAGCCAAGTAGGTGTTTAAATACAGATTAGTTACAATAATTTTAACAGGCTGTAATGGATTACTGGTTGAGTTTATTACACAATTTTATTAAAAGTTGTTCCTTTCAATATTGGAGAGAAAGGCTTTAAAAGAACAATAATCTACAACAGTCAAGGCACTAAGATATTTTATTAGTGCTGAATAATTCAGTTAATTTGTAATAGAATGAGATATTTTCACTAAGTAAATGTCGCCAAATGCTTAAGGAGTAACCAACAACGAAAAAGAATATTAAGTAACGAGACAAGCTTGTACCATGAACAATTTGATAAAATAAAGACCATCGAGACCTTCCTAATCATGTCGTAAAATCTCAATCAAAACAATAGGTAACGTTGAGTCATCATCATCAGTGGCACCACAGGTCACATGAGATTATTGCCTACTTAAACACAGGCCACATGAGATTATTGCCTACTTAAACACAGGCCACATGAGATTCTTGCCTACTTAAACACAGGCCACATGAGATTCTTGCCTACTTAAACACAGGCCACATGAGATTATTGCCTACTTAAACACAGGCCACATGAGATTATTGCCTACTTAAACACAGGCCACATGAGATTCTTGCCTACTTAACCACAGGCCACATGAGATTATTGCCTACTTAACCACAGGCCACATGAGATTATTGCCTACTTAACCACAAGCCCCATGAGATTATTGCCTACTTAACCACAGGCCACATGAGATTATTGCCTACTTAACCACAGGCCACATGAGATTGGGGCCTACTTAACCACATGAATCATGCATTAGGCTATTTAACATCTATGTATTATTTTTCTCTTAACTATTCAAATAAAATGTCGCTTTATTAATTACGAATAAGTTTATATTTAAATGAATGAAAGCAAACATTTGCTTATATGAGGTTTTAATTTTAAAAATAAATCATTGAAATAATATTACAGATAAAAAATATTGTATAAGTCAATATAAAGTAACACACATGTATTCACAATTCGGTCAATAATAAAGTATTGAATTTGCCTGCTTCCGACAATAAGTTATAACACTCGAATGGTGTCCGTCTTCTGTTCGTCCACTTTACTTTGTTAGGACGTATGCACATTCTACGATACCTTAGTTCACATCATTCTCAATTAGAATAACTAGAACTCACCCATTTAATATAAATCACTCTCACCTCCTAACAATGTGAGAGTGACTATCTAAAATCCTTCCGAAAACAGAGCTCTCCAGTAATTAAGTGATAACTGTCACCCACGGGGCATCACTCTTCGTATTTATACCATGTGGTAATAGCGGTCCCACGACGTGGTGTGATCTACATTACATGGACATGAGGTGGGAGGGTAACCCATTCTTTTAAGTCACGTGATGTGGGTCAGATCGAGATCACTGATAGCCTATTATTAGATCGGTTCGTTTAAATCCTTTACCTCGCACCCGGACGAGACGCTGTCGTGTAGATGCTGTAAACAGTAGTGGAATCAACCTGACGACAGCTTTCAAATTATGAAACAAATAAAGTAAATTCACATTTGTTATGGAATCATAAATTTGAAGCACAATTATTAGCAATAACTAATGAGACAAAAAGTCATTTGACTGAAAACATGTATGTCCTTGGAGTTATGACATATAAAAATGTCAACCGATGGAATACTGGAATTGTTTAAGGCGCCATGAAGCTTTTAGAGAAAATTAGTATTCTTTTCGGTATTGGTTTGTACACACTTCACAGAGAGGTTATTTTTTAAAAAAATTATCTAACACATTTTAAAGGTTAGTATTATATCTAATGTCAACCCCATTACATATCTTGAACGGCAGAAAAAAAGGACAAGATTTAGCCAGTGTTTCTTTAAGGATAAGAGAAGAGGAGAAGGAGCTATGGCTTTCGCCCCCCCCCCATTACATAAGCGATATGAACATCAGCAATCACATTTTAATTTAAAGCAGTAAGTAGCACCTGGGGTGGATATCCCTGATCATCCTACACCCATTAGTAACTTATTTAGTAGCCTTACAGTATTTGAACCCGCCTATCTAATGACATCTTGGATTTCCCCAAGCAGGCAGTAATCGTGTGAGCTAAATATAGCTCAATAATAGTCTTGAAACTGTTCATAAATACTTAACTTCCCTAAACCCCACTCCCCTCCCACCCATTTCATCAGATAGGAAGTGGGCACAACGCTAGTTGCCGATAAATTGAAACATTGTCAATCTTAAACGTAATGTGCTATGTTGGTGTTTAAAACATGTGTCATGTGATGTGGGTGTTTAGAACATAACTGTGGGTGTTTAAAATAGCATGTGCCGAGTATATGCTATGTGCGTTTTTGTAATTAATATTTTCAAAAGATTTCGTGAACAAGAAGCTAATAATTTATGAAAGAAAAATTATTAGAATGAGTTTATATTGAAATAAATGTATAATAGTAATGATCTTTTCAATGATATTTTCCTTATTTGCAGTCTAAACATTATAAGAACTCGATAATATTCTCTCAAATAATATTATTCTTTGTTTAAGTATTCTATAATCTATATGATACAAAAATTTCCTATATGATAGACTTTTTTCTTACAAGATAATCTCCAATATGTTACTAGCCTAAAATATATTTCCTAAATGGCAGTTAGGTTGAACTTAATTAAAACATGGAAGCCGGGACTTTTACATTCTTCAAGAAATATCCGAGTAAACATGTTCCTAAGTTTGTAGATACACGTAACTGATACAACCCTCTTTCTCATATTAGATTTTTTTTCAATATTAGTTGAACATATTATTTTAATGTACACACATGAAAAATGAAAATGAAAGTCAGTTGTATAATGTCTAATTGATAATCTAACAAAATTCAGAAGTAATAAGATTTTTTAAAACCGTTTAGGAGTGCCTCAACAAAATCATTCATTCGAATCGTAAAGAAAACACCCAATAAATGTGTGTGAAGCGGAAGTGAACAGCCTGAAATGTTTGCCGTATTCCAATCCCAAAATTGTGTTCCCACCAATCCTTACACGGATATTGAACGTCTGTGTTTTGAATGACGCTGGGAGATTTTAAGCGACGAGATGAGATCTGAAAGCATTCAATAGTGTTTTATTTGTAACGTGTTTTATTTATTATATCTATCTTTAAAATTAAATCTTTTTCATTTAGATATAAATAGCATCAGTTTCCATTCTGTGTGTAAGACCGCTTAAGAAATATTGAATTTAACTGCATGGATAAAAGTTTCCTCTTATGTTTATTATTAATAAAAGAAGATCGAACAAGGTTAAGGTAGTTTAAAATGGGTGATTACCAGGGGTTCTCTAGTTGTGGTTACCGGACCCGAGTTCTAATGTGTAATTACTTCACTTACAGGAATTACTTAATTAGTGAAAATCTCCCCAGTAACAACATTATCGTTCACACTGCCCACCGTGAAAGGTACTAAAGAGTACTACCGTCGACTTCAGCCTAAGATAGATACAGGGATATAAACTAGGGCTGCGGAAATTGAGAAATTAATCGTTAAAAAATTTTAACTATTAAATTATTTTTATCGATTAATCGACCCATCACTTACAAATTAAATTATTGGAAGTCAAAAAGTTTAAAAAAACAATTAAAAAATAGCAGCCAATAAATAATATATTTCCTGACGATTACATGGACATTTTGGTTTTAAACTATTGACTGACTGGAATGTTCAAAATGTTATTAAAGTTTGCCTACCATGGTTCTTACAATTTCGCCTACTTATCAAACCAAATGAAAAGCGTATTAAGCTAATGGCAGTAATGTAGTCTGACTCAGAGACTGAAAATGACGACAGCTCTCCCGATGAATTACTGCGTTACAAAATGGAGATGACATTTCCTAAATCCATTAATCCTCTAAAAAGGTGGAAACTTAATAAACATCGATATCCGATAATGGCATTCCTTGCCAAGACAGTTTTGTGCATACCAGTTACCTCAATTCTACGTGAATGATTGTTCCGCTCCGCTGGTTATATCGTCAATTAGACCCACTCATCAATTGAACCAAATAATTTCAACACACTTGTCTTTTTGCGTAGTTGGTTAAAGATGACATATAAAGGAGGCATTCCAGTGTTATTTAGATTTTCAACAGAACGTTTAATAAGTGATACTTATGACATCATAAATTTTAATTTCTGGCTTTAATCGAAATTAAGGATTAATTAATCGTTAATTTTTCAAAATTTAACAATTAAATTTAAATTATTCGTTAACAGCGCTAAGAAATACACCTTTCTTATTCCCTAAGAAAGAATATACAAAAACAATAATCATTCTTCTCGCTTGGACTTCGGGCGCGATATGTGTTGTCTGATCCAACCAGGAAAACCAATGCACTTTCCACATTTTAAAAATCGAATCAAAATAGTAGACTAGACATTAATCATGGATACGCGTAGGACGCATAACCTTCAGTATAGGAAGAGCGTCTGTAATAGATAAGATGAGATAAGATAAAATAAGATAAGTGTGAGTGAAATTGGACATACTCGTCATAAAGTTTAATAAATGGAGAATCTGTATTATATTTGTCATATTTGTAGCTTTATCATTTATATTAATTTCTTTTTACGGAGAGTGGCCTGCATTGATACCAACATTAATTCACTGTTATAGTTATATAAATCTCAAAACGAAATTATATTTTAGAATTATCGTTGTACCTTGTATAGCAGCAATTAATGAAATAAATGTTGACGTCTTGTACTTAAATATGATGTAACTTCAGTTCCTGTATCATTTTTTTGTTTTCTTAAAATCTGTGTGAATGCAAAAATATTTTTTAAAAAACATAAAATTTTATTATTACATGCTGATCCTTAGCACTTTCAACACATTTATTTTACACATTGATAATGAAAAGCACACTCGTAACGTAAAACTAATTAACTGAAGCAAGTATTCACTCTAACAAATGAATAAATTCTCTGTAATTTGTAATACCCTAAGAAAATGTCATATTTGTGTATGCCCTGAAACCAGTTGAATATGACGACAATGAAAAACTCCCGGAATTCATGACCCTCTTCCGTAGAAACTATTTAACCCGTAGAACATCAAAGATAAGTCGTGACTAAACATAAAACGCCTTTCATGAGCGGTGCATGTAATTAAAACCCACATCAGCCAAAGACAGCAGACAGCAGTGTCTTTCACTGGCAGCGTATTCGATGTTTTATTTTATTTATTTTGCTTTCTTTATGTGTAATAACAAGTCAACTTTAATTGATTATTTTCAAGTTGTTGATCTTGAAATTAAGACGAGATCAGCTCCCAAAATCATTGTATGACCTATTGGTCAATGGGACACATTTTATATGTGAAAATGACATCTAAAATTAATCCAATTGTTATTAAAATATCATAAGCTTGTTGAGTATATATATAATTTACCTAAAATAGTTGTCTCATACTCATTTTATTTATTTATAATTTTTATTTTTTTTAAATTACGATTATCAAAGTCTTTTTTATGAAAATTTGTCAAAGGCGAATAAATAGTTCAATTTAATGTTGAAGTTAGTTTTAGTTTATGTTAAAATATATTTCATGTTCATAAATGGGCCTCTCAGTGTTCCTCTGATCACGGTCCTTTGTAACATAACCAGGTGTGAAGCGACGCTTTTGTTAGGTTGTGCTCTAGATATGATAAATTTTGTGGCCCCAGTGTCAACCAAAGGCAATGCAGATTTCACCAGGAAAAAAAACAAAGGGCTGAGGGAATAGGAAACAAAACTGTGTTGGAATAAACTAATGTGTTATGCACTTAGAAACTGAGTTTGCTATGCACAGTTATTTAAAATGGTGTTTTAAAAATATATTTTGAATTTTATCACTTATGCATTTACAGAATAAGAATTAAAAATAAATTTAAAAAACATACGAACTTTTCAATATATATCTCGTTTTGTTTTAAGCAAATACTTCATGACGTAAATACCTATGAGAACTTGTGTCTTGTGTTATTTTTTAATTGTTGTTTTGACTGTCTGCTTGTAATAAAACACCAACAGATTATTTCTTCTATCTTAATTAAATAGAAATATATTCATTACATTTTCCACGGATCCATGGCAATCTTTTCGAAAAACAAATGTTTTTAAAACAGAGCAGGTTAAAAATTAAGTCATGAATTGTTAAAGAACACCTCAGGCGAAAACAATTAGTCATCATATAATATTAAATCTAATTTCCTCAATGAATGTTTGCAGTGAAGTGTGATTAATCTATGTTTAAAACAGAGCGTGCAGCATTACGGGGGATTTTTAGAACTCGAGTCGTTTAAAAACAATCGCTCTGAATGAGTTGATCTAATAGAAGAAAGCCATCATAAGCATCATCTCTCTTATCTGTTACAGACGCTCCTTCTATACAGAAGCCCCGATGTTGATTGGCTGGTGTTGCAATTTTATGTTTTTATGTTTTCAGATATGTCACTATATCATGACGCACTGAAGAAGAGGACTAATGGCAGGGCATATGTAATACTAAGAATATCAGTTTATTTTAATGTTGCACATTGACTTCAAATTGTCCTCAGGGAAGTTCAAAAATGTGTTTAGGAATTCTTTTTAACATAACATTGTATTTTACCCAAGAGCCGTCCCCTAAAATGTCTATCTCTGTTTCAATCGAAATTAAAAGAGTATCTCCCCCATCGTTTTCTATAGCATTTTACGAAATATGTTGAATTTGTAACACATCCGTAATGTAAATAGGTTTACTGAAATGTAAAACGCTCAAAGGTATTCTGGATCCCGTTTCATGCTAATCTCAGATGCAGGTAACTGAACTTTCGAGAATTAATTAACTTACGCATTTTTGTTAGAAAGCTTTTTAAGGTAAGTGTTTTTCTGTTTTTTTAAAGAAGTAAATGAAATTTTCACATTATCTTTCAAACTTTGATTATTGCAGGTGGTTGGCTGATGTGTCGGTTTCTGTTGTTCAGTCCATGATATTCTAATCATACTTTTAAAAAAACATTTCTACTGCCTAATTTTGTACTCTCAGTTCATATTCTATTACCCAATAGCTACGGCGGATTAAAGGGGGGGGGGAGGCTGAACTTGCTAAAGCAAGGTGCCCCCGATGATTTAGGGGCCCCCGATGATTTAGGGGCCCCAAAAAATATTATTTTCTATAATAAAGGTGGGAGAATGTTTGCATGAAGCCTTGAAAATATAAAAAAATTAATAAAATCTCAGCTACTTATCAAGAGAAAATGTCTAAGAGTGTGAAATACCAGAAATTGTCATCATTTGTAGTAATATCTAGGGAAACCTAGCTTTAGATAAACAATCGATTTCTATTTAGTTTGGAAAACTTACGATAAAAAAGTTTGACATAGTAGAGCATAATTCAATAATCGAATTTTAACCAACTTCCAAGTTAGTACATAGTTTACGCGTTTCGATGCTTCGACCTACAGACAGATAGCAGTAAGAAGTAGATATTCGAATAAATATGTAATTAAATACTAGTATCGTATATACTCGTTCTAAAGCCCACTTTTTGAGGACAAAATCTAGGGGAAAATGTTGGAAAAGGGGGGGGGGATTCGGCTTACGAGCGGGTCATAGGTGATTTCTGTATGTACATTGAATATCGGTGTCCTTAATTAACATGAATTACATGTTGCGCTCCGTTATTAGCTAAATACCATTCATTCCTGTTGAGCGATTCATCAAGTTAATACCAATTAAGTCCCATACTGGATCAGGAATTGCCCAAATTATTTTTAATATTTTGGAAGAAATTGACATTCGAATTCAAGATTGCCGTGGACAGTCATACGACTATGCTGCAAGTATAAGTTGGAAGTAAAACTGCGTCCAGACTATCCTTCGTGAAAAATGCAGTGTTGCTCATTATGAGCCATACACGGCTTATTCCCTTAATTTGATTGTGAAAAGTGCAGCAGAAGGTTGTCCTGATGCAACCAGATTTTTTAAATTTTTTATTTACTTATTTTTTCATTCTGCAAAATCTGGTTCGTTGCATCTATTCATCATTGGTAGGGTCTTCAAAAACAATCGAAAAGGTTACATGTTAACAAAGCCTTGTCTGACACAAGATGGTCACCCCGACATGATGCTGTAAGACCTGTTAATAAATAATACCATTAGAATATTGCAGGACTGGAATAATTGGCAACTGACGACAATCAGCCGCCTGACAGTCGACTTGAAGCGTTTCGGAAGGAACTTGAACAACTGAAACTCGCTAATTTACTTGACATTTTGGACACAATTTTAGAAAGATTTCAGAAAATGAATGCATCCCTTCAAGATAAATTTGTTGAAATATCTTATTGAGTTTGTTAAAAGACAGCGTTCTGAATTAGATTTCTATGAATAAAAAGGAAAGGATATGTACGTGGAGAAAGAATATAAACAATCTTCAATATGATTTAAGAAAGAGAAAGTGTCATCTTGAGGAAGAGACATCAGCCGAAACAGTATTTTCTCCGAGACAAAAATTCAAGGTTGAGGTATTTCTGGTATTCATTGACAAACTTTCTCCAGCCCTACAACATCAGTTAGATGCATATAAAGGCAGCCATGAGAAATGTGGCTTTCTTACAAACCTTACTGAGCTCAGCAATGATGCCACCGGAGGGGCAGCAGCCAAGTTAATGGAAGAATATTCAAGTGATTTCGAAGACTGCTGCTTTCCTTCAGAATAGTCTAATTTTCAGAACTTTTCAAAAGGTTTTTTGTCCAGCCCCAGGGTCAGGGTAAGGAAAAGGAAGTAGCACAATGTGAATCTCAAAATACATGCACAGAGCTAAATATGTTGCTGTTTTTGAATGAGCAAAATTTTACACAGTCCTTTCCAAATTTACACATTGCACTTCGCATGTATCTCCTGTTGATGACATAAAAGTGCAGCTGAGAGCGATCATTTTCAAAGTTGAAACAAATAAATTATGAAATTAGAAGTTGAATAGGACAACAAAGACTGAGTCAGAACTCTCTCTAATGAGCATTGAAAGGGAAATAATCATAAGCTCACTTAATTTTACCTTCTTGATTAAAAATCTCGCCATGAGAAAAGTTAGCAAACGAATGTTCTAAAGATTGAACTTTGAAATAAATAATAAATATTTATTGAAGAGTGGATTCGTGTAACTTTATATTAATTTAATTGACTTCTATTTAATTTTTTTTGTCTTATTACACCCTGCATTACAAGTTACACAGTCTTATATTAGACAGCTAGTGATAATTTTATTTAAAATTACGCTGTCTGGACAGGGCCCTAGTATCAACTGCAGCCTGGGGCCCCGAGCAGTCTTAATCCGCCCCTGCCCAATAGGCACCCAAAATTTAGAAGAACAGACCAAAAATATCCCTTTAGTATGAGAAATTTAGTACATATTTTGATATTCTTGTTTTTCATGACACTGCTTACTCCGATGAAATTGTGTTTACATATTGCAATTCCTTTCTTTCTTTCTTTCTTTTTTATTTAATGCATTCGCTTTTCTTTGTCATTGTGGAGCCTAGATATTGAGAAGAACTGACTTGCTTGATGTTATCGCCTTCCCTAGATAGAGAGAATCTTAAGGGTTACCATTAATTCGGTAATTCTAAGATTGAAATATAATCTTTTTAGTCGGCTCTTTTCTACCGTCGTTTTTTTAGAAATGTGTGTGGTGCGCTAACTCAGCCTGCATATCTCAGATTAATTATATTCTTTCGTCCAACGCTTTTACCACCTAGGTGTTCAATATTCCGATATATTATGTCACTGTAGATGTTGAACAAGTATGGTGATAAAACACATCCCTGTCTGACTCCTCTCTTTATTGGTCTGAAATCGCTAAGCACTTCTTCACATCTTCACATGGCAGCTTTTTGCTCCCAGTAGAAATTTCTTTTTATTCTATGGTCTTTATAATCTATTGCAAGAGTTTGTAATATTATGAGTATTTACTTATGTTTTAATGTATGTAATGCTCTAGGATAGTATATAAAGAACGGAAACAGGTCTTTTTGTATCTAGATGCACATTTCAATGAAAATATATACAGTTAATATGGCAGTATCAAATTCCAGAACTTATTTAGACTTATCGTATATACTAGTTCGCAAGCCGACCTTTTTTGGACAAAATCTAGGGGGAAAAGTTGGGAGGTCGGCTTACGAGCGGGTCATTAACGTATTTCTGCGTGGATATTGAATATCGGTGTTGTTATTTTAGATCATCAAGGTCCTTGTCTACATTCTACAACATTCGACTGCTCTATCAGAAGCTATAATATATTATCAAACATCTGAACTTACCTTATTGAATCATTGTATTTATTTTTGTGAACGTTTTAAAAATTGTTTTTACAAATTTTGTTTTCAACAACGAATTTTAGTGTACGCGCTTTCGTCACTGTTTTTTTAATGCCAGTAACTCTTGCCCAACGAAGAGCACAAAGACAAAGATAGGCAGTACAAAGTAAGTAATCATAATGACACGTTTTAACTTTTGGTTTAAAAAAAAGTGTACCATTTTGTTTAAGCCATCCTATTATTTAGTGGGGGTCGGCTTGCGAGCGAATTATACACATTTAATTCTTTCTTTTCTCTTCCAAAATTGTGTGTGTGGGGGGTGGGGGTCGGCTTATGAACGAACGGGCTACAGAACGAGCATATACGGTAATCTAAATCTAGATTTGATGTTGACGCCTACGCGTATCGACAAATCTTAAATATAGCTGGAGTGAGCTGCCTTAAACTTTATCGTATACAAACAACAAAGCCCGTCCAAGGACGTTCCGCCACATTTCGGTGGCATGTTGTAACTCCCCTCCAACAGCCGTCTCGACCGGCATTACATGTGCATCGCGTCAAAAATACTATTCATTATAGTTAAAATAAATAACTCGTAATAAAACAAACCCGTAAAAACAAAGTTTTTGACTATAAATCCCTTATATATGAGAATTAACTAACAGTATTGATTATTTTCAAACGTTACAAACATTTACAGACTGAATCTGTATTTACTCTACTTTGCTTCATAAACCTGGGGGGGGGGTGCGGGGTGGGAGAGGGGGAAAAGTCTGGTCACCGATTCGCTTGCCCGAGCTCAGCGTGACACGTAAAATGTAAACAAAAGCACGCGGGTACGTCGATGGGATCGCCTCAACGCATCAACTCAAACTTTCACGTGAAAAAATGATTTGCTGTAGGAGTCATATGTGTTTGAGGGACCATTGCTATAGATGACCAGACAGAACGGACAGAAACTTGCCTTTTATTTATAGGATTTTTACAACGTGTGGATAGACTGTGTGACGTCATTATTTGGCTCGATATTAATTGGTGGAAAGGGAATGATGTTTACAAAAATTAATGTAGTCTGTTCGTGCTCTGTGCAATACTACAGCAATCATCGGGTCCCTATGAATCTTTCGTAAGATGTTGAGTCCACTCACGCAAAGTTACCTATCGAATATGTTTTCACATTTCCACTCGTAGAGGGTCCAGTAAAAAAAAAGAGCACCTTCAGTGGAATCCTATTGATTGAACTCTCTCAAAACATAATTGAGTCTTACTTAAAGGATCTAATATTTATATTTCAAATTTCTTTCATCCAACTGAGACTGTTCCCAAGCTATGTTGTTCACATACAAAACAAAAACACACACACACACACACACAACACACACGCATACTCACGCATATAAACACAACATTGCAAAACTGGATTTGTCTGACTAAGGGAAGTGTAGCACTTTGAGATCTCGAAGTCAAATTTCTGCACGATTACATTAGCATACTTCAACCTATACTCTATATACTAACGGTGGCCAAACTGCGGCTCGCGAGCCGCATGCGGCTCTTCTGTGTTCACTTTGCGGCTCGCGAACAATTGATCAAATTAAAACTTTTCGTTTGAAATATATGCTGTGAAATACGCTTAACAGAAAAACGCTTAAGAAGAAATATCTTTAAACGTGAAGTAAAATATGGTCCCGACGAAATACAAATTATTTTGATACACCTTTTTTCCCTGAGAATAAAAAAATCTATTAACACTAAAAGATTTAGGTTCTTTGAATGAATCAAGGAAAACACGACCGCAACCTAGAGAATTAAAATGGTTTGTTATTTTTTGTTATACATAATAACACCCCTGCTTTTATTACATGAGAGGACGCTAACTTCGCTTTGAAGTACACCGAATTATTGAGTTACCGGTTGAGACAGACGAGCCAATGTTGTATATCTACCCTCCCCCCCTTTCCATTCATATCCCCACGCCCCACCATACTTAAAATTCACATAATCTATTTTTGGGTTTTAACACAAATAATTTTCAGTTCTTCATTGATTTTCACTGTAATAACAAACATAAATGAACGTTAAAAAAATCTGGATAGAATCAAAGGGTTGAAAATATTTTTGGCTTATTTACATTTTAAACGTTGAAGGAAGCGATTGGGTTTGTAAGTGGTTGGTGATGTAAACTGTTCAATTTCTTGTTCCCGTTTCGATAAAAATCCACAAAATATCGCAACAAGATGCAGGAAACGAAAATATAAACAAGAAAATAGAACCTTTCAACCAGAATGGGAAGAGGATTTAGACATAATCAAAGATGGTTTCCATTTTTCTATGAACATTGTTATGGAACCTTCTGCTGCTGAAAAATGAATTGGAGCTGTCAGAGTTACAGGAAGATCAGGGTTTGGCGATGATACACAAATCACAATCTGTGATGGATTTCTGGAAGCTCGTGCCAGAAGTAAAATATCCTCAACTTAAGAAAGCTGTTTGTTGACTTATATCCATTTTCGGTACAACCTACTGGTGTGAATCTTTGTAATCCACAATGAAGTTAATAAAATGAAAGCATCGAGGCGTAAATAGTAATCAGCACCTGACAGAACTTCTACGCACCACTACTACTAGCTACCAACCGGATTTAAAGAAACTTGCTAGTACAAAGGCTTTTTACCATAATCATAAAAATAATTGTGCACAGTGAGTCTTATGCAACGTGTTTCTATTCATAAATTTTCATTTGTAAATGTTTGTTAATAGAGTAACTGCAACGCATATATTTCTTCTCCATGGGTTATGATTAAAACAATTAAATTTGTTCAAGTCATTAAATTCAAATAAAAAATAATGTTGAAAAATGAAACGCAAAAGAAGTTTTTCATTGTGAGTGGGGACCAATGTTGTCTCTAAGATTCGCTGGTCCGTGTGCAAAGTAAAAAAAACTCGTGTGCCAAGTTGCATAAAATCCACTTTGTCTGCAATATTTTACAAAATTTTGCTTAAAGGGAAGATTGGTGGGGATATGAGCGATAATGTCTCAATGCGGCTCTTAAAATGTTTGAATTTTAATAAAATGGCTCTTCCTTACTACAGGTCTGGCCACCCCTGCTATATACAAAAAAGTTAAGATAAATGTATGCATGTTTGTCTTTTATGCATTACAACACCTTTAATCAGATCGCCATGAAACTTTTGTAAATTAAGGTAACTGGCAAAATTGGTGTTTACATATTCACTCAATGGCAGCAAAAACTGTGCACTTCAAGTAGAATTGTGCTAAGTACTACTTCTGGTTATCGAAAATTGCTCAAAAGTTGATAGATACCCACGTGTGGAATCTAATTTTTACAGCTGAAATTTGTACTTTGGACTTATCATTTAATTTTAATTTTAGTATGAGCAAATTTTAATACCCCTCGAACAGCTGCTTGATTTCAATAATATACAAAATGAAAATAGAATGTATAGCTTTCCGCACACGCGTGTCAGTTTAACGAGTCTTATTGTGTTTCTGATACATTCATGTGTGAAATCCTGTGTTAAGAGTATTATAGGCTTCGCTCCAAAACTCAATTAACCATGCCTTGAAACTTTTTTTAGGTTTAACAATCCCACAGCATGAACCTCGAAATATGAGTCATTGATATCAAAATATATCAACAAGAAAACTTTATTCCTTGAGTTCGAAAGACATGGCTCATAATATACATCGCAACAAATACATGGCTGTACAAATTCATGGCAACAAAGACGGATATACAAAGACATGGCTATCAAAACACATGGCCTTACAAACAAACGGTTATAAAAAGATATGGCTTTACGATGAAATGGCTATAAATAGATATGGCTTTGCAAAGACTTGGCTTATGGAAAGATTTGGCCTTACAAATACATCGCTAGAAAAACTCAACAGAACACCAAATTCATTTTACTCAAACAAATTCACTCTACCCTTTAACTCACACTCCATTCCAGTGTTCCAGAAAAGACACTAGCCACAATTAATATAAACAGAAGATAAAACAATTGAAAGTAATCCATGCTTAATCTAGTTATTCCTAGTCATATGAAGAGAAAGAAAAAAAAACCTATAAATTTATTGTAGAGAATTTTAAGGCCTATAAATAAGTTCACTGGTTAATTTTTTATATATTTTTAATTGTTATTTTATTGTAAATATTATGTGATAGCTAAACATTATTTAAAGATACTAAATAAGTTATCATAAAAACATATTATGTTTCTGATTTTTGCAAATATAAAAGTAGATACATTTTAAATCAAACATATCCTTATTAAATGCATCTTTAATCTTCAAAATTATCAAAAACTGAGCAAGATTTTCCTTCTAACTAACATTATTTTTAGTCCTCAACATATACATGTAATTAAAAACATGCAATGCTTTTTAAAATGATGAATTAAACCTGTGTATTTTCTGACACCAGTTATAAGTTAATTTAAAAAGGGTTATTTATTTTTAAAAATTTCTATACAATAACTTGCAATTAAGTTTTAAAATGTTTGTTGTCAGATTAATGTAAAAAATGGTTAAAAAGAGTCATTACATTTCAAAAAGTAAAATGTTTATGAAAATAAATTTACCGTAATAATATTTTGAAAAAGCCACAAAATTGTTATATTCACATAGGGAACTGACTATGTGGAGGATTATAATGCTTAATAAGTATAGAGACACTCGTATTAAGTCCCCCGTTTCTGACATTCTCATCCCTCTCTACCTTAACATTCTCACAGTTCCTTTACCCCTCTTCCTTTAGTAATAACAACCGGACACAAACCTTTAATCAAACAAGCACAAACATTAAATGCCTTACGTAACTTACCCTCTACACTATTAAATTACGAAAAGGTTTTATTATGTACAAAATAACTATAAAACCGATGTAAGGGTAAGTAGCCGTATCCTGTGTCATCGATAAAATAAGCAGGTAATTGCTCACTGTGATTGTTGCACCTTGTTCTTTCAATTGCAGTCGAAAAATGTAAAGCCCATTTAAATCGAAACAACCATGGTTCTTTTTTGATAGTTAACATCGGTCAACTCTGGAGCTTCATCATGTAATAGATGCACGAAGAATCGCCCTATCTATGTTCACGTTGTCGAAAGTTTCAGAAAGTGTTGTCCCCCCTTCTGAAATAAGCGGGAGCATTTCTTTCCCCTGGAAATGTCGTGTCATTTTCGGTACCACCCTGCCCCACCCATGATTGCAGGCGACCAGGTGTGCTGAGAGACATTGATGGTAGGTCGGAGCGGTGGAACCATAAACGATCCCTGGGCGTTGAAAAAAGTGGTCTCACTCTTGGTATGTGACCTGATCCCCATCTGTAGTCTGAAAGATGAATAAAGAAACACATTTCAAATAATCTGAACAATTAATAAATCCGACAATACAATTCAGTCCATCCTCTAGCCTTACGCTTCACTCAATCGCGGAGCCCAAACACTGCGTGTTTAAGTAATTCAATCTTTAAAAAATTAAATATTTTACCTTTATACATCTTATATATATATGCAGCAAAATTATATATGCTTTCAAAAATCAAGTTTTATTTCTATTTAAATCCACGTAATATGAGGAATTGATTCTGACCAATAAGAGATAAACAATGACATTGTCTCCATTATTCATTCGCAAAAGCAAAACTTATGAATTCACAACCGTAATGTATAAATAGACCTTTCGTTAAACGATAAACGTAGTTAAAACAGACGGAAGGACAGACGGAGGAACGGACAAAATACGTTGAAAAATAAATTTTAAAATTGCAATAGTAGGACAGACAGAAGACATATTAGATAGACAGACAGACAGACAGACTCGGTCCTACCTGGAGCTGGATAAGACTCAAAGACTGAAGGCAGGGACTGCACTCTAAAGGAATTCTCATCAGCTTTTCTTGGCTTTAACCAAAAATTGCCTCTTCCCTTTTCTAGGTTTGCAATGTCTTCGGTATTTTCTAAATCTAAATAAGTTGTAGATTCATCGCTTTCACTGTCCAAAGGGGCAACGGCATTTCTATTGTTCCTAAAAAAATAATTAAGAAATATATAATTTACATATACTAATTAAGACGCTGTGTTTTGAATCGAATAATATTCTAAGGGTATATTGCCTTTGATTAGTTAAGACTCACGCCGCGGGTTGAAATTTAAAAGTAATTATTAAAGCTGGTCTATTTACAATAGGAAAAAGTAGAGGAATTTTTTTCCGTTTCATTCTCATATTACAACAATTCACAATAATATCAGATCTTTTAACAGCAGTGCGTGCCCGTATTTATAAAAGTAAATATAGAACTCAAGAGATAAAGAATTTATTGAATTATTTAGAAATATAAGGAATAAACGCGAACAAGTTGCCGGAACGCCAGTACTTATATTTAACAAAATATGTTATTTTAATAATTGGCTCTTTTAAATAAAGTTTCGTAGATAGTTGATTATACTCTTAACATTACTGTGACATTTTGTATGGGTATCTTAATAATCCTACATGTGGAAGAAAATCAGCAGCCCCGAGCCTAGTGCTCTTCATTGGTCTTCTCAGCTATCTGGCCCCCACGGGGACGTACCAGCTAAGAACCACTCACCCCGAGCGGTCGCTTCTGAAGCGGCCATTCGGGCATCCAGGACACAAAGTCGAAAATGCCTCCACCTAAATTTACTTCTCAAGGAGGGGTTGGAATTCCCTACTTCGACCCGCTACTACTTTGGCGCCACCACGGCGAAGTACACGAGTCTCCATGGTTAGGACCGTCGCTAAATGGGGGATCATCAATGACCTGCTAAGGGTGTGTCCCCCACTGGAAGGTTTCCTCAGAGATGGCGTCTGCTGTGTTCTTCGCGGTACCTTTTGCTAATCAGTATTGGCACTCCTGGCCCTAAACCGGCATCGCTCAATAGCATTGCTAGTAAAATAAGGGGGGCGAAAGGGTCACTTCGGAATACCCGACCCTCAACGGCTACTTTGGTTTTCATCATCGGCATTGCATCTATATGCTCAGTCTAAGATCCGTACAGCGACTGTAATCATATATGACTAGCACCTAAAACCTAACATAACGGACTACGGCATTGCCTGCCAGGAGTTGTCGGTTGCGGGTCGCAGTCAAGTCCGCGACCCTACTCGTCTGTCAAGCCCCGTAGAAGCCACCCATTTTCGACAGTGTATGGGATACAAAAGACTTTTAACTATTCCCCTCCCCCTTTTGTTTATATTATACAATAAATAGACTAATTTCGAAGAACAGCGAACATACACGTTCAAATTATTCTTCCTGCTTCTTTAAACATTAAAACTAAATTCTTATTGTTTTTGTATTTTAATTTCAAATTAATTTTTTAATAAAAAATAAAAATAATATAATTTTAAAAGATAAATAAATTTAAATCAATTTCATCGGTTATCAATATTTAATACTAAAATCTTCTAAAAAATTAAAGTACGCTTTTTTATATACGGTAGCTCTGTTCTTTCCTAAATAGATTTATTTTCTAAATTGGTGTTTTATTTTTTTTAAAATAATTCATCATTGTTTTTTCAATACAATTTATTTTACTAAAATAAGCTATTCATGTACCAATTAAATTGAATATCACTATTAGAAGAATAAAAAACATTGATAGAAATTGCATGTATCAATTTTCTGCATGATTTTCCTGATAAGGTTATTTGTGGTGTTCTTCTAATAAAATGTTCTTCCTAAATTCTCTACGACTCTAAGCCTTCGAGAACCCGGTAAGAACGGTAAGTCTATGACTAACCACTGTTTCCGCTTGTATATTGCCATGGCGACAATGACGCTAATGATAAACACAGCACCGCTCAGTCCCGTAGCCAGAGCAATGACCTCGTTACGAGAGAGCCCCACTTGATATTGTGGGTCGGTAGAACAGTCGTCATCTTCAGATGTCATGTTGACATTTTTTCTACATCTGTGATAGTGATAATAAATTATTTTTTATATATAGATATAGAGATAAGAGATTTATTTTTATTTCTTTAAATTTTTAACTATATGAATTATAAAGTCAATGTTTATTATTTACATAGATTACATATTAATTTTCACCAGTGATTTTTAAACTTAATTTTAAAGTTTCTTAACTTCGTTAAACCAATATATTTAACTGTGCTTATGTGATGTCAATAGCCATTAATAAGACCCTTCGAAAGTTACTTTAACCTTACTAGTAGGATTGATGATTACCTGGATCGCACTTCTTTAAGATTAAAGATTTTAAGATTTAAGATTAAAGACAAAAGTTTAAATTTATGACGTGATTAAACTGATCACCTCTAGGGAAGTAACACAAACTGGTAATTGGCTTTTATTTTTTTGAAAAATAATATTTTGAAATAAATTTTATCTTATTAAATCAAAGTCTACATAAATTAATAAATTATAATAATACGCAGGAGAATTTTGTACGTTAAAAAATATATATAATATTAATAATAATTAATTATTTTAAAAAAAAATAGAGAACCAAATATTACAAATATTTTTCTAAATTTTAATAGATTTTTTAATCGATTAACATTATTTTAGTCAATATTTAATAAATAAAATTTTAAACTATTAATCCATATATTAATCGTTAATTTCCGCAGCCCTAATATATATATATACATATATCTATACATATATATATATATATATATATATATGTATAATAATATATATGTATATATATGTATATATATATATATATGTGCAAATTTCCGTAATGATACCTCACGAAAGGGCACCAAAACGAAGATGGCCCGGGCTACACAGTTTGGCAAGCTGTAGTAGCAGGATGAACAAAAAGCAATAAAATATTAATTTTAAAATCATTTAATTGTTTCTATATTATAAGGCCCGAATGCCGAAAGGATAACACATTCAAGGGGAATATGAATGTAAAACAAACCAAAAAAAATATCAAAAGTAACATTTGTACGTGCATTATAAATTTAAAAAAAGATTATCTTATTTTCGCTTAATTATTTTTCATGGATACTTGTTAGAAATCGTCTTCATTTTCAAAGGGGGTAGTTATTGAATATCTTTGGCACAACAAATGTTTAAAAACTACCTGCATTTCGCGTTATTCTGTTCATCAAAATAACACTCTCCCCTGTCAGAGCATCTCGCCAATGTACACGTCTTCACACATTTTTGTAATTCCTTGTTGCATTCAAAGTCTTCATCGCAAATATTTCGTAAGAGACATTTATTCTCCAGAGCTTCGATAACTGTCGTGCTCACTGGCGAAAAAGAAAAAAAGTGGATTTTATCATGCATGAATACGTTTCTCATATCATAAGCTGACGGTTCCATTACGTTTCGACCCCGGACATTTCGACCACGGACGGTTCGACCCTTTCATTTTTACATCGTAAAATTATTGGGTTTTTAAAAATTATACTATTATTGTATCTATTTATTATTTTAAAATTTTATTATTATTATAAAACTAATAAAGTTTGTTATTATTGTCACACACCCAACCGATGTCATCGGAAATTAAAACGGAAAAAGAAAATTAGAGGGAACATTAGTTGCAACCTGTTTCTTTTCAATGAACATGAAGGAATTTATTTGATATATTTTAGCGCCTTGGCTTAGATTTGCATTATTCTTTGAGAAGAAAACAATAATTCATAGAAAAAGTAGAATGTATATGGCATCTGTCATCCGTTTGTCCTCAAGAGACGATGACGATTCTATAAAACAAAGACATTCAATTTCTCTTTCTTTCGGTCTGACATTCGAGTGTGCAATGGATTTCCTGAACAAGCAAGAAAAACCAACACACTAAAGACCCTACATCATTGATATTTTAACAGAATGACTAAAGTCCTTACATGTGCTGATAGCATCGTCGAACGTTTGGTTTAAATAGTCCTGATTAACGTCTGGCAAGTCCATCAACTTTTCTCTCATCGCGTGAATTTCTTGTACCAGTTTTTGTGTGTCTATTGTTTGGTTGTCGTCGTATGCCTTTAGTAACACCTCGTATTTGACACCCAGACTTCCACGCCTGAAGGCAGGAGTAACATCAAAGTACAAGTAAGTGGAAACAAAAGCAGGAATTAAACAGTTAACAGTAAAGTATGTAGCTTTAACACAACAGCATTAATTTGAAATTCTATTACCCTCAAACCTAAATGAATCCCATATCAAACTACATTTAATATTTCTTAAGGGACTCTTGTCAGAGGTAAAAAATTACAAAAATGTGGTGAAAAGGGCTCTTTTTTTACACACTTCTAATAAATCCGTTTTTTAAAACTAATGTATAATAAATTGTCTTTTTAAATCTCTTATATTAACTTCACCGCCGTCTCTCTCTGTCTGTCTCTCTGTCTGTCGTCATCTCATGGGTGGGCGGAAAAACAAAAGTCGAAAATGACCCACTTCCCGTGATCCGATCGAGCTAAAATTTGGCACACGGGCCTGTCTAACCTAACAATGCATCGTATCAAAATGTCAGATCGATCGAACGTACCGTAATTAAATTAATGCATTTTTAGTTTATCCTTATATGAGGTATGTAATTCAAATTCACGGTTTGTTATTGTTTTTTTCCACGTGAGTTTGAGTTGACGCTTAGACGTCGACCGTCGTGCCGACACCCCCTCACGACCCATCACCCGTTAAAAGACAAGGGAAAATTTTCGGTGTCAGTCTGTAAATATTTGTGGGGTTGGACCATAATCAATACTTTTAATTATGACTCAAATATAAGGGATTTATAGTAGAAAACTTTGTTTTTACGGGTTTGTTTTATTAAATCCCTTATATTAACTTCGCGGCCGTCTCATCATCTCATCATCTCTGTCTTGCGCGGGCGGGCGAAAAAAGAAAAGTCGAAAATGACCCACTTTCAGTGATCCGATCGAGCTGAAATTTGGCACACGGACCCGACTCACCTAACAATGCATCGTATCAAAATTTCAGATCGATCGATCGTACCGTAATTAAATTAATGCATTTTTAGTTTATCCTTATATGAGGTATGTAATTCAAATTCACTGTTTGTTATTGTTTTTTTTCCACGTGAAAGTTTGAGTAGACGCGTTGAGGCGGCCCATCGAAGCACCGCGGCGCTTTTGTTTACATTTTACGTGTCACGCTGAGCTCGGTCAAGCGAATCGGTGACCAGACTTTTCCCCTCTCACCCCCCCCCCAGGGTTATGAAGCAAACTTGAGTTAAGACAAATTCAGTCTGTAAATGTTTGAAAATAATCAATATTGTTAGTTATGTCTCATATATAAGGGATTTATAGTCAAAAACTTTGTTTTTACGGGTTTGTTTTTTAAATCCCTTATATTAACTTCACCGCCGTCTCTGTCTCTCTGTATCTCTGTCGTTCTGTCGTCATCTCATGGGCGGGCGGAAAAACGAAAGTAAAAAATGACCCACTTTCCGTGATCCGATCGAGCTGAAATGTGGCACATGGACCCGACTTACCTAACAATGCATGGTATCAAAATTTCAGATCGACCGAACGTACCGTAATTAAATTATTGCATTTTTAGCTTATCCTTATATGAGGTATGTAATTCAATTTCACTGTTTGTTATTGTTTTTTTTCACACGTGAGAGTTTGAGTTGACGCGTTGTAGCGATGTACCGGGGTGCTTTGTTTACATTTTACGTGTCACGCTGAACTCGGACCTGCGATCGGTGACCAGACCTTTCGCCTCTCCCACCCCTTCCCCCAACCCCCGGGTTTTAAAGCAAATGGCAGTTAAGACAGATTCAGTCTGTAAATGTTTGTCTGGTTTGAACATAATCAATACTGTTAGTTATGTCTCATATATAAGGGATTTATAGTCAAAAACTTTGTTTTTACGGGTTTGTTTTATTATGTAAATATCTTTGTGATTGCAATCCTTTATATGATGACAACCATAAAAAAAGACTTCATTGATAATAAATTTTATTAATATTCATCCCTGAATATTACATACCTGCCATTATTTATTTTTTATAAACAACTATTTTACTCACCAAAAGCCAAGGATTTTAACATCTTCGAAGTTGGTTACTGACTTGTACTGCACCCAGAGCTGTATGATATAATGCAGAAACTTTTAAAAATGTAGTTTTGTCTGCCATTATATTTTATACAATTGAGTTAACTAACTAAAGAATGTAAGCACAACCTTATTACCAGAGGCGTCGCTAGGTTTTGTGTCGTCCCGGTCGGTAGCTTGTGTCACCCATTCACGACTTGAGGGATGTCCATAAATGACGTCACGCGAGGTTGCCGATTTTTACCCCACCTTCCCCCTCCCCGGTCATACTTAGTCACAACAGCTTTTTTCGATTTACGTCTGCTAGAGTTAAACCTCAGCAGTCCGTCTTAGTGACCGGAATAACCCAATCTTGAAATATTTTCGATTTACAGTGAGTGTCGGATAATTGGGATAGGTCGGATAAGTGGGATCAGTTCGCTCAAAATATTAGAATCGTTTAGAACGGAACAAATCCCAGGACATTCTTGGTTTATATCTACTTCTAAATTGATCAAAGGTAAGCTGGCTTTGCACTTACTGTAAAATGTGTAGACTAAAAAGTAGAAAATAAAAATATATAAAACACTTTTTAAAAACTAGTCTTATATTATAAATGCACTAAAAAGTAGAAAATAAATTTAAAATTTGATATTTACAATCAGAAGAGACCTTTAGTTCCAAATTTATGAAAATGTAAAAGTTTAAAATGAGACAGGAACGTTAAATCGTAGGTGAAATCGAGTATCTCGTTGTTCGCCATGACTATAAGACTAGGGTGCTTGCTAGCATAGATATTGATAGAATAAGCTTAAACTGATTTCACCTACGATTTAGTGTTCCTGTCTCATTTTAAACTTTTAAATTGTCATAAATTTGGAACTAAAGGTCTCTTCTGACTGTAAATATCAAATTTTAAATTTATTTTCTACTATTTAGTGCATTTCTAATATAAGACTAGTTTGGAAGTAGTGTTTTTTAAATATATTTTTATTTCTGATATGACGTCACAAAGCTTTCACACCCCCAACCCCCAAAGCCGAATTTTTAAATGTAAGTTAGTGCGGTGCAAATTATTTTTTGGCACTTAAATATGTATTTAGTGTAAGTCTGCACTCTAATTCGTAACACGCTTGAAGCTATTGAAAGCGTCATTAAATAAATGATAAAAAATCAAATATTTAGGTGGAACTTTTATTTAAAGTTGCGCGTTTTTGATGTGACGTCATATTTTTTAAACACACCCCTCCCCCTTGTCACACATCGTCATATCGTGACACCAGGGCTGGCTTTAGGCATAGGTAAACTAGGCGGCCGCCTAAGGCCTCCGATTAGTCGCATCATTAGTGGGATCCTCGCACAAGAATATTTCCATAATTTTTTTTTCTATTACATTTAGGACCAACAAATTCACTTCGCGTAAGGCCTCCAATTCCCTTAGGTGGGCCTGGTGACACCATCCTCCCTTGGCACGTGACATCATTTATGCACGTCACCTAACCCATATAACTCCTCCCAGTCTTCCAGAGCCAAACAAAAGGAACATACAGAATTTTACATATTTTGTAACCCGTTGAGGTCAGCACCCCTCGCACCCCTATGGTGAAGTATTTTCAAAAGAGAAAACAATTCCTTACAACATGTAAGAAAAAGTTTTTAAAAAAAGATAAAACAGTTGTGTGAGAGAGAGAAGGAGAGAGAGAGAGGGGGAGAGAGAGAGAGGGAGAGAGAGAGAGGGGGAGAGAGAGGAGAGAGAGAGAGAGGGGGAAAGGGAGAGAGAGAGGGAGAGAGAGAGGGAGAGAGAGAGAGATTGCGTGTAAATAACAAAAATAACGTATGTATCCAGACTAAGCATCTTCCTCACCCTAAAACAAACAAAACCTATTATTTCCGCCATGCGCCCACAAAATAAAAGCAGTTAATGACATACAAAGTACCGTATATACTCGTTCTATAGCCCTTTTGTTCATAAGTCGACCCACCCCCCTTTTTTCCCCCTTTAGGAAGAGAATAGTATAAAAATTGTGTACCCCGCTTACAAGCCAACCCCAAAAAATAATAGGACAACGTAAAGAAAATAGTACACATTTTTGTTAAAACTACAATATTAATTGGTCATTATGATTGTTTACTTCTGTCTTTGTTTAGGTTAAAGAACAAAGAGATTTAAATAACAGAGAAGATGGATGTCATTTTATAGCATTCGCTAGAGAGCTTTTTATTGTTTTAAAAGGAAAAGAAAATGTTGTTTTTAGATATAATTTTAACAAAGTCAGTCCATAACACCAGAAATGCTTCATCAATACACAGTCGGACCTCTCTAAGTCCAAAACAAAGGAACCCGGAAAAAAAATCGACTTATATACATGCAGATTAAGCACAATGTTGATAATGAGGGCAACTTGCTTTGACTTACCGACACAAGCCCATGAGAGGAGACACCCCCTCCCCCACTTTAGTCCTTCACAACACCGATATTCTATGTACATGAAGAAATCACCTATGACCCGCTCGTACGCCGACCCCCCCCCCTCCCCCCCGACATTTTCAAATAGATTTTGTCCAAAAAAGGTCGGCCTAGAACGAGTATATACGGTATTTCAAATAGAGAAAACAATTCGCTACCCCATGAAAAAAAAAGGTTTTAAAAAATAATTTAAAATACGGTAAAGGTGTAATATTATTCTTTATTAGGGCGCGTTCGTCACCACGAAACAGCGTAAGTCGGGATGGGACCGTTGTAACCTGTATATAAACATGGATATCTATGCCTGAATGCGTTTAATAAATATAAATGAAACAAAATATTTACTCAAAGATATTGAATTCATAATTTTCCTCTAAAGAAAACTACAACAAAGAAAATACATCTTTTGATTTTTTTTAATTAGAAAAATCGTGTTCACCCCCCTTCCCCACCCCGCTGTGGTGGAGGGAGTAATGAGGTGGGATTCGTCCATGCTATCGGTGTGTCAATGCCCAGTTTGCTTTATATCTTTTAAAACAGAAGACACCACCTCTTTCATGTCCAACCTTTTTAAAGTTATATCTGGTACAGCTTTTTCTTTTCTTTTTTTTCTTATTTGTTTTAATTTTGTTTTTGTTTTTTTGTGCAGGGACTGTTTTATTATTGAAAGTTAATTTATATTTTTTAATAAAAAGTTTTCGCGTTTAACTACTTCATTGTATTTCTTAATTTCTTTCTAGACGATAAAAATGTTCTTTTTTAAGTTTCATACATAAAATAAAACATAGTAAAGTATTAGACTTTGGTGTCACCCGGAACGGCCCGTCCCCCCGCCTCCCCCCTCACGATGCCACTGCTTATTACATAAAACATGTATGTTAATATTACGATAAAAAATACAGTAAGCAAATATTTTTGAAAAAACTGTTGATAAAATAACGAAATTATATTAAGAAATATTTCTTTAAAAATTAATTAATTATTTTTTTTTAATGTTTCTATTATTTTCCATTTTTTGGACTTACCAAATTTTTAAATTCAAGAGATGTGCTTTTAAACACCTCCGATTGTTGATTGTCAAGATCTTCAGTATAATTAATGTTAAATTTAATGTCCATTTCAACACTAATAACAGCCTTCTCTGTAATTTGGAAAAAAAGAGGGTAAAAATGTAAAGAAATTGTTCAACATTTATGGGTGATGCTCAATAACATATAAATTAAAATAAATTAAGTTTACCTATAATCAAAGGTTTCGATATTGAATTTGAAATAGCCACTGACGTTCTTTCAGACGTTGATATTTGAGTAAGTGAAGTTGTGGTAGCTAGTGTCGTTAAAGTACTAAAACTCAGTGGGAGACTAGTATTTTTAAAATAATGAGGAGTGGTATAAGCCGTTGTTGGTGAAGTAGTGCTATTCGTTGAAGATATAGAGGTGTTATTAGTTATTTGTGTAGTGGTAGTCAGATTAGGTGAAATTGTAGCAACTTCTGTTTGAGTAGATGCAGTTGTTGTTGGAATAGTTGTAATTGTTGTTGTTGGAGCAGTAGTACTTGC
>CALYLW010001464.1:0-85992 GCA_944989445.1 Ampullaceana balthica
TGGTGGATCCTTGCTATCGGAGCTTCTCAGTAGTCACTGTGTACATTGGTGGATCCTTGCTATCGGAGCTTCTCAGTAGTCACTGTGTACATTGGTGGATCCTTGCTATCGGAGCTTCTCAGTAGTCACTGTGTACATTGGTGGATCCTTGCTATCGGAGCTTCTCAGTAGTCACTGTGTACATTGGTGGATCCTTGCTATCGGAGCTTCTCAGTAGTCACTGTGTACATTGGTGGATCCTTGCTATCGGAGCTTCTCAGTAGTCACTGTGTACATTGGTGGATCCTTGCTATCGGAGCTTCTCAGTAGTCACTGTGTACATTGGTGGATCCTTGCTATCGGAGCTTCTCAGTAGTCACTGTGTACATTGGTGGATCCTTGCTATCGGAGCTTCTCAGTAGTCACTGTGTACATTGGTGGATCCTTGCTATCGGAGCTTCTCAGTAGTCACTGTGTACATTGGTGGATCCTTGCTATCGGAGCTTCTCAGTAGTCACTGTGTACATTGGTGGATCCTTGCTATCGGAGCTTCTCAGTAGTCACTGTGTACATTGGTGGATCCTTGCTATCGGAGCTTCTCAGTAGTCACTGTGTACATTGGTGGATCCTTGCTATCGGAGCTTCTCAGTAGTCACTGTGTACATTGGTGGATCCTTGCTATCGGAGCTTCTCAGTAGTCACTGTGTACATTGGTGGATCCTTGCTATCGGAGCTTCTCAGTAGTCACTGTGTACATTGGTGGATCCTTGCTATCGGAGCTTCTCAGTAGTCACTGTGTACATTGGTGGATCCTTGCTATCGGAGCTTCTCAGTAGTCACTGTGTACATTGGTGGATCCTTGCTATCGGAGCTTCTCAGTAGTCACTGTGTACATTGGTGGATCCTTGCTATCGGAGCTTCTCAGTAGTCACTGTGTACATTGGTGGATCCTTGCTATCGGAGCTTCTCAGTAGTCACTGTGTACATTGGTGGATCCTTGCTATCGGAGCTTCTCAGTAGTCACTGTGTACATTGGTGGATCCTTGCTATCGGAGCTTCTCAGTAGTCACTGTGTACATTGGTGGATCCTTGCTATCGGAGCTTCTCAGTAGTCACTGTGTACATTGGTGGATCCTTGCTATCGGAGCTTCTCAGTAGTCACTGTGTACATTGGTGGATCCTTGCTATCGGAGCTTCTCAGTAGTCACTGTGTACATTGGTGGATCCTTGCTATCGGAGCTTCTCAGTAGTCACTGTGTACATTGGTGGATCCTTGCTATCGGAGCTTCTCAGTAGTCACTGTGTACATTGGTGGATCCTTGCTATCGGAGCTTCTCAGTAGTCACTGTGTACATTGGTGGATCCTTGCTATCGGAGCTTCTCAGTAGTCACTGTGTACATTGGTGGATCCTTGCTATCGGAGCTTCTCAGTAGTCACTGTGTACATTGGTGGATCCTTGCTATCGGAGCTTCTCAGTAGTCACTGTGTACATTGGTGGATCCTTGCTATCGGAGCTTCTCAGTAGTCACTGTGTACATTGGTGGATCCTTGCTATCGGAGCTTCTCAGTAGTCACTGTGTACATTGGTGGATCCTTGCTATCGGAGCTTCTCAGTAGTCACTGTGTACATTGGTGGATCCTTGCTATCGGAGCTTCTCAGTAGTCACTGTGTACATTGGTGGATCCTTGCTATCGGAGCTTCTCAGTAGTCACTGTGTACATTGGTGGATCCTTGCTATCGGAGCTTCTCAGTAGTCACTGTGTACATTGGTGGATCCTTGCTATCGGAGCTTCTCAGTAGTCACTGTGTACATTGGTGGATCCTTGCTATCGGAGCTTCTCAGTAGTCACTGTGTACATTGGTGGATCCTTGCTATCGGAGCTTCTCAGTAGTCACTGTGTACATTGGTGGATCCTTGCTATCGGAGCTTCTCAGTAGTCACTGTGTACATTGGTGGATCCTTGCTATCGGAGCTTCTCAGTAGTCACTGTGTACATTGGTGGATCCTTGCTATCGGAGCTTCTCAGTAGTCACTGTGTACATTGGTGGATCCTTGCTATCGGAGCTTCTCAGTAGTCACTGTGTACATTGGTGGATCCTTGCTATCGGAGCTTCTCAGTAGTCACTGTGTACATTGGTGGATCCTTGCTATCGGAGCTTCTCAGTAGTCACTGTGTACATTGGTGGATCCTTGCTATCGGAGCTTCTCAGTAGTCACTGTGTACATTGGTGGATCCTTGCTATCGGAGCTTCTCAGTAGTCACTGTGTACATTGGTGGATCCTTGCTATCGGAGCTTCTCAGTAGTCACTGTGTACATTGGTGGATCCTTGCTATCGGAGCTTCTCAGTAGTCACTGTGTACATTGGTGGATCCTTGCTATCGGAGCTTCTCAGTAGTCACTGTGTACATTGGTGGATCCTTGCTATCGGAGCTTCTCAGTAGTCACTGTGTACATTGGTGGATCCTTGCTATCGGAGCTTCTCAGTAGTCACTGTGTACATTGGTGGATCCTTGCTATCGGAGCTTCTCAGTAGTCACTGTGTACATTGGTGGATCCTTGCTATCGGAGCTTCTCAGTAGTCACTGTGTACATTGGTGGATCCTTGCTATCGGAGCTTCTCAGTAGTCACTGTGTACATTGGTGGATCCTTGCTATCGGAGCTTCTCAGTAGTCACTGTGTACATTGGTGGATCCTTGCTATCGGAGCTTCTCAGTAGTCACTGTGTACATTGGTGGATCCTTGCTATCGGAGCTTCTCAGTAGTCACTGTGTACATTGGTGGATCCTTGCTATCGGAGCTTCTCAGTAGTCACTGTGTACATTGGTGGATCCTTGCTATCGGAGCTTCTCAGTAGTCACTGTGTACATTGGTGGATCCTTGCTATCGGAGCTTCTCAGTAGTCACTGTGTACATTGGTGGATCCTTGCTATCGGAGCTTCTCAGTAGTCACTGTGTACATTGGTGGATCCTTGCTATCGGAGCTTCTCAGTAGTCACTGTGTACATTGGTGGATCCTTGCTATCGGAGCTTCTCAGTAGTCACTGTGTACATTGGTGGATCCTTGCTATCGGAGCTTCTCAGTAGTCACTGTGTACATTGGTGGATCCTTGCTATCGGAGCTTCTCAGTAGTCACTGTGTACATTGGTGGATCCTTGCTATCGGAGCTTCTCAGTAGTCACTGTGTACATTGGTGGATCCTTGCTATCGGAGCTTCTCAGTAGTCACTGTGTACATTGGTGGATCCTTGCTATCGGAGCTTCTCAGTAGTCACTGTGTACATTGGTGGATCCTTGCTATCGGAGCTTCTCAGTAGTCACTGTGTACATTGGTGGATCCTTGCTATCGGAGCTTCTCAGTAGTCACTGTGTACATTGGTGGATCCTTGCTATCGGAGCTTCTCAGTAGTCACTGTGTACATTGGTGGATCCTTGCTATCGGAGCTTCTCAGTAGTCACTGTGTACATTGGTGGATCCTTGCTATCGGAGCTTCTCAGTAGTCACTGTGTACATTGGTGGATCCTTGCTATCGGAGCTTCTCAGTAGTCACTGTGTACATTGGTGGATCCTTGCTATCGGAGCTTCTCAGTAGTCACTGTGTACATTGGTGGATCCTTGCTATCGGAGCTTCTCAGTAGTCACTGTGTACATTGGTGGATCCTTGCTATCGGAGCTTCTCAGTAGTCACTGTGTACATTGGTGGATCCTTGCTATCGGAGCTTCTCAGTAGTCACTGTGTACATTGGTGGATCCTTGCTATCGGAGCTTCTCAGTAGTCACTGTGTACATTGGTGGATCCTTGCTATCGGAGCTTCTCAGTAGTCACTGTGTACATTGGTGGATCCTTGCTATCGGAGCTTCTCAGTAGTCACTGTGTACATTGGTGGATCCTTGCTATCGGAGCTTCTCAGTAGTCACTGTGTACATTGGTGGATCCTTGCTATCGGAGCTTCTCAGTAGTCACTGTGTACATTGGTGGATCCTTGCTATCGGAGCTTCTCAGTAGTCACTGTGTACATTGGTGGATCCTTGCTATCGGAGCTTCTCAGTAGTCACTGTGTACATTGGTGGATCCTTGCTATCGGAGCTTCTCAGTAGTCACTGTGTACATTGGTGGATCCTTGCTATCGGAGCTTCTCAGTAGTCACTGTGTACATTGGTGGATCCTTGCTATCGGAGCTTCTCAGTAGTCACTGTGTACATTGGTGGATCCTTGCTATCGGAGCTTCTCAGTAGTCACTGTGTACATTGGTGGATCCTTGCTATCGGAGCTTCTCAGTAGTCACTGTGTACATTGGTGGATCCTTGCTATCGGAGCTTCTCAGTAGTCACTGTGTACATTGGTGGATCCTTGCTATCGGAGCTTCTCAGTAGTCACTGTGTACATTGGTGGATCCTTGCTATCGGAGCTTCTCAGTAGTCACTGTGTACATTGGTGGATCCTTGCTATCGGAGCTTCTCAGTAGTCACTGTGTACATTGGTGGATCC
This sequence comes from Ampullaceana balthica, assembly GCA_944989445.1. NCBI lineage: Eukaryota > Metazoa > Mollusca > Gastropoda > Lymnaeidae > Ampullaceana > Ampullaceana balthica. The sequence continues at coordinate 4,473 of CALYLW010001464.1, forward strand.
TTGCTATCGGAGCTTCTCAGTAGTCACTGTGTACATTGGTGGATCCTTGCTATCGGAGCTTCTCAGTAGTCACTGTGTACATTGGTGGATCCTTGCTATCGGAGCTTCTCAGTAGTCACTGTGTACATTGGTGGATCCTTGCTATCGGAGCTTCTCAGTAGTCACTGTGTACATTGGTGGATCCTTGCTATCGGAGCTTCTCAGTAGTCACTGTGTACATTGGTGGATCCTTGCTATCGGAGCTTCTCAGTAGTCACTGTGTACATTGGTGGATCCTTGCTATCGGAGCTTCTCAGTAGTCACTGTGTACATTGGTGGATCCTTGCTATCGGAGCTTCTCAGTAGTCACTGTGTACATTGGTGGATCCTTGCTATCGGAGCTTCTCAGTAGTCACTGTGTACATTGGTGGATCCTTGCTATCGGAGCTTCTCAGTAGTCACTGTGTACATTGGTGGATCCTTGCTATCGGAGCTTCTCAGTAGTCACTGTGTACATTGGTGGATCCTTGCTATCGGAGCTTCTCAGTAGTCACTGTGTACATTGGTGGATCCTTGCTATCGGAGCTTCTCAGTAGTCACTGTGTACATTGGTGGATCCTTGCTATCGGAGCTTCTCAGTAGTCACTGTGTACATTGGTGGATCCTTGCTATCGGAGCTTCTCAGTAGTCACTGTGTACATTGGTGGATCCTTGCTATCGGAGCTTCTCAGTAGTCACTGTGTACATTGGTGGATCCTTGCTATCGGAGCTTCTCAGTAGTCACTGTGTACATTGGTGGATCCTTGCTATCGGAGCTTCTCAGTAGTCACTGTGTACATTGGTGGATCCTTGCTATCGGAGCTTCTCAGTAGTCACTGTGTACATTGGTGGATCCTTGCTATCGGAGCTTCTCAGTAGTCACTGTGTACATTGGTGGATCCTTGCTATCGGAGCTTCTCAGTAGTCACTGTGTACATTGGTGGATCCTTGCTATCGGAGCTTCTCAGTAGTCACTGTGTACATTGGTGGATCCTTGCTATCGGAGCTTCTCAGTAGTCACTGTGTACATTGGTGGATCCTTGCTATCGGAGCTTCTCAGTAGTCACTGTGTACATTGGTGGATCCTTGCTATCGGAGCTTCTCAGTAGTCACTGTGTACATTGGTGGATCCTTGCTATCGGAGCTTCTCAGTAGTCACTGTGTACATTGGTGGATCCTTGCTATCGGAGCTTCTCAGTAGTCACTGTGTACATTGGTGGATCCTTGCTATCGGAGCTTCTCAGTAGTCACTGTGTACATTGGTGGATCCTTGCTATCGGAGCTTCTCAGTAGTCACTGTGTACATTGGTGGATCCTTGCTATCGGAGCTTCTCAGTAGTCACTGTGTACATTGGTGGATCCTTGCTATCGGAGCTTCTCAGTAGTCACTGTGTACATTGGTGGATCCTTGCTATCGGAGCTTCTCAGTAGTCACTGTGTACATTGGTGGATCCTTGCTATCGGAGCTTCTCAGTAGTCACTGTGTACATTGGTGGATCCTTGCTATCGGAGCTTCTCAGTAGTCACTGTGTACATTGGTGGATCCTTGCTATCGGAGCTTCTCAGTAGTCACTGTGTACATTGGTGGATCCTTGCTATCGGAGCTTCTCAGTAGTCACTGTGTACATTGGTGGATCCTTGCTATCGGAGCTTCTCAGTAGTCACTGTGTACATTGGTGGATCCTTGCTATCGGAGCTTCTCAGTAGTCACTGTGTACATGGTGGATCCTTGCTATCGGAGCTTCTCAGTAGTCACTGTGTACATTGGTGGATCCTTGCTATCGGAGCTTCTCAGTAGTCACTGTGTACATTGGTGGATCCTTGCTATCGGAGCTTCTCAGTAGTCACTGTGTACATTGGTGGATCCTTGCTATCGGAGCTTCTCAGTAGTCACTGTGTACATTGGTGGATCCTTGCTATCGGAGCTTCTCAGTAGTCACTGTGTACATTGGTGGATCCTTGCTATCGGAGCTTCTCAGTAGTCACTGTGTACATTGGTGGATCCTTGCTATCGGAGCTTCTCAGTAGTCACTGTGTACATTGGTGGATCCTTGCTATCGGAGCTTCTCAGTAGTCACTGTGTACATTGGTGGATCCTTGCTATCGGAGCTTCTCAGTAGTCACTGTGTACATTGGTGGATCCTTGCTATCGGAGCTTCTCAGTAGTCACTGTGTACATTGGTGGATCCTTGCTATCGGAGCTTCTCAGTAGTCACTGTGTACATTGGTGGATCCTTGCTATCGGAGCTTCTCAGTAGTCACTGTGTACATTGGTGGATCCTTGCTATCGGAGCTTCTCAGTAGTCACTGTGTACATTGGTGGATCCTTGCTATCGGAGCTTCTCAGTAGTCACTGTGTACATTGGTGGATCCTTGCTATCGGAGCTTCTCAGTAGTCACTGTGTACATTGGTGGATCCTTGCTATCGGAGCTTCTCAGTAGTCACTGTGTACATTGGTGGATCCTTGCTATCGGAGCTTCTCAGTAGTCACTGTGTACATTGGTGGATCCTTGCTATCGGAGCTTCTCAGTAGTCACTGTGTACATTGGTGGATCCTTGCTATCGGAGCTTCTCAGTAGTCACTGTGTACATTGGTGGATCCTTGCTATCGGAGCTTCTCAGTAGTCACTGTGTACATTGGTGGATCCTTGCTATCGGAGCTTCTCAGTAGTCACTGTGTACATTGGTGGATCCTTGCTATCGGAGCTTCTCAGTAGTCACTGTGTACATTGGTGGATCCTTGCTATCGGAGCTTCTCAGTAGTCACTGTGTACATTGGTGGATCCTTGCTATCGGAGCTTCTCAGTAGTCACTGTGTACATTGGTGGATCCTTGCTATCGGAGCTTCTCAGTAGTCACTGTGTACATTGGTGGATCCTTGCTATCGGAGCTTCTCAGTAGTCACTGTGTACATTGGTGGATCCTTGCTATCGGAGCTTCTCAGTAGTCACTGTGTACATTGGTGGATCCTTGCTATCGGAGCTTCTCAGTAGTCACTGTGTACATTGGTGGATCCTTGCTATCGGAGCTTCTCAGTAGTCACTGTGTACATTGGTGGATCCTTGCTATCGGAGCTTCTCAGTAGTCACTGTGTACATTGGTGGATCCTTGCTATCGGAGCTTCTCAGTAGTCACTGTGTACATTGGTGGATCCTTGCTATCGGAGCTTCTCAGTAGTCACTGTGTACATTGGTGGATCCTTGCTATCGGAGCTTCTCAGTAGTCACTGTGTACATTGGTGGATCCTTGCTATCGGAGCTTCTCAGTAGTCACTGTGTACATTGGTGGATCCTTGCTATCGGAGCTTCTCAGTAGTCACTGTGTACATTGGTGGATCCTTGCTATCGGAGCTTCTCAGTAGTCACTGTGTACATTGGTGGATCCTTGCTATCGGAGCTTCTCAGTAGTCACTGTGTACATTGGTGGATCCTTGCTATCGGAGCTTCTCAGTAGTCACTGTGTACATTGGTGGATCCTTGCTATCGGAGCTTCTCAGTAGTCACTGTGTACATTGGTGGATCCTTGCTATCGGAGCTTCTCAGTAGTCACTGTGTACATTGGTGGATCCTTGCTATCGGAGCTTCTCAGTAGTCACTGTGTACATTGGTGGATCCTTGCTATCGGAGCTTCTCAGTAGTCACTGTGTACATTGGTGGATCCTTGCTATCGGAGCTTCTCAGTAGTCACTGTGTACATTGGTGGATCCTTGCTATCGGAGCTTCTCAGTAGTCACTGTGTACATTGGTGGATCCTTGCTATCGGAGCTTCTCAGTAGTCACTGTGTACATTGGTGGATCCTTGCTATCGGAGCTTCTCAGTAGTCACTGTGTACATTGGTGGATCCTTGCTATCGGAGCTTCTCAGTAGTCACTGTGTACATTGGTGGATCCTTGCTATCGGAGCTTCTCAGTAGTCACTGTGTACATTGGTGGATCCTTGCTATCGGAGCTTGTCAGTGATCGGAGCTTCTCAGTAGTCACTGTGTACATTGGTGGATCCTTGCTATCGGAGCTTCTCAGTAGTCACTGTGTACATTGGTGGATCCTTGCTATCGGAGCTTCTCAGTAGTCACTGTGTACATTGGTGGATCCTTGCTATCGGAGCTTCTCAGTAGTCACTGTGTACATTGGTGGATCCTTGCTATCGGAGCTTCTCAGTAGTCACTGTGTACATTGGTGGATCCTTGCTATCGGAGCTTCTCAGTAGTCACTGTGTACATTGGTGGATCCTTGCTATCGGAGCTTCTCAGTAGTCACTGTGTACATTGGTGGATCCTTGCTATCGGAGCTTCTCAGTAGTCACTGTGTACATTGGTGGATCCTTGCTATCGGAGCTTCTCAGTAGTCACTGTGTACATTGGTGGATCCTTGCTATCGGAGCTTCTCAGTAGTCACTGTGTACATTGGTGGATCCTTGCTATCGGAGCTTCTCAGTAGTCACTGTGTACATTGGTGGATCCTTGCTATCGGAGCTTCTCAGTAGTCACTGTGTACATTGGTGGATCCTTGCTATCGGAGCTTCTCAGTAGTCACTGTGTACATTGGTGGATCCTTGCTATCGGAGCTTCTCAGTAGTCACTGTGTACATTGGTGGATCCTTGCTATCGGAGCTTCTCAGTAGTCACTGTGTACATTGGTGGATCCTTGCTATCGGAGCTTCTCAGTAGTCACTGTGTACATTGGTGGATCCTTGCTATCGGAGCTTCTCAGTAGTCACTGTGTACATTGGTGGATCCTTGCTATCGGAGCTTCTCAGTAGTCACTGTGTACATTGGTGGATCCTTGCTATCGGAGCTTCTCAGTAGTCACTGTGTACATTGGTGGATCCTTGCTATCGGAGCTTCTCAGTAGTCACTGTGTACATTGGTGGATCCTTGCTATCGGAGCTTCTCAGTAGTCACTGTGTACATTGGTGGATCCTTGCTATCGGAGCTTCTCAGTAGTCACTGTGTACATTGGTGGATCCTTGCTATCGGAGCTTCTCAGTAGTCACTGTGTACATTGGTGGATCCTTGCTATCGGAGCTTCTCAGTAGTCACTGTGTACATTGGTGGATCCTTGCTATCGGAGCTTCTCAGTAGTCACTGTGTACATTGGTGGATCCTTGCTATCGGAGCTTCTCAGTAGTCACTGTGTACATTGGTGGATCCTTGCTATCGGAGCTTCTCAGTAGTCACTGTGTACATTGGTGGATCCTTGCTATCGGAGCTTCTCAGTAGTCACTGTGTACATTGGTGGATCCTTGCTATCGGAGCTTCTCAGTAGTCACTGTGTACATTGGTGGATCCTTGCTATCGGAGCTTCTCAGTAGTCACTGTGTACATTGGTGGATCCTTGCTATCGGAGCTTCTCAGTAGTCACTGTGTACATTGGTGGATCCTTGCTATCGGAGCTTCTCAGTAGTCACTGTGTACATTGGTGGATCCTTGCTATCGGAGCTTCTCAGTAGTCACTGTGTACATTGGTGGATCCTTGCTATCGGAGCTTCTCAGTAGTCACTGTGTACATTGGTGGATCCTTGCTATCGGAGCTTCTCAGTAGTCACTGTGTACATTGGTGGATCCTTGCTATCGGAGCTTCTCAGTAGTCACTGTGTACATTGGTGGATCCTTGCTATCGGAGCTTCTCAGTAGTCACTGTGTACATTGGTGGATCCTTGCTATCGGAGCTTCTCAGTAGTCACTGTGTACATTGGTGGATCCTTGCTATCGGAGCTTCTCAGTAGTCACTGTGTACATTGGTGGATCCTTGCTATCGGAGCTTCTCAGTAGTCACTGTGTACATTGGTGGATCCTTGCTATCGGAGCTTCTCAGTAGTCACTGTGTACATTGGTGGATCCTTGCTATCGGAGCTTCTCAGTAGTCACTGTGTACATTGGTGGATCCTTGCTATCGGAGCTTCTCAGTAGTCACTGTGTACATTGGTGGATCCTATCGGGCTCAGTATCCGGTACTGGGGATCCTTCTCGAGCTCAGTAGTCACTGTGTACATTGGTGGATCCTTGCTATCGGAGCTTCTCAGTAGTCACTGTGTACATTGGTGGATCCTTGCTATCGGAGCTTCTCAGTAGTCACTGTGTACATTGGTGGATCCTTGCTATCGGAGCTTCTCAGTAGTCACTGTGTACATTGGTGGATCCTTGCTATCGGAGCTTCTCAGTAGTCACTGTGTACATTGGTGGATCCTTGCTATCGGAGCTTCTCAGTAGTCACTGTGTACATTGGTGGATCCTTGCTATCGGAGCTTCTCAGTAGTCACTGTGTACATTGGTGGATCCTTGCTATCGGAGCTTCTCAGTAGTCACTGTGTACATTGGTGGATCCTTGCTATCGGAGCTTCTCAGTAGTCACTGTGTACATTGGTGGATCCTTGCTATCGGAGCTTCTCAGTAGTCACTGTGTACATTGGTGGATCCTTGCTATCGGAGCTTCTCAGTAGTCACTGTGTACATTGGTGGATCCTTGCTATCGGAGCTTCTCAGTAGTCACTGTGTACATTGGTGGATCCTTGCTATCGGAGCTTCTCAGTAGTCACTGTGTACATTGGTGGATCCTTGCTATCGGAGCTTCTCAGTAGTCACTGTGTACATTGGTGGATCCTTGCTATCGGAGCTTCTCAGTAGTCACTGTGTACATTGGTGGATCCTTGCTATCGGAGCTTCTCAGTAGTCACTGTGTACATTGGTGGATCCTTGCTATCGGAGCTTCTCAGTAGTCACTGTGTACATTGGTGGATCCTTGCTATCGGAGCTTCTCAGTAGTCACTGTGTACATTGGTGGATCCTTGCTATCGGAGCTTCTCAGTAGTCACTGTGTACATTGGTGGATCCTTGCTATCGGAGCTTCTCAGTAGTCACTGTGTACATTGGTGGATCCTTGCTATCGGAGCTTCTCAGTAGTCACTGTGTACATTGGTGGATCCTTGCTATCGGAGCTTCTCAGTAGTCACTGTGTACATTGGTGGATCCTTGCTATCGGAGCTTCTCAGTAGTCACTGTGTACATTGGTGGATCCTTGCTATCGGAGCTTCTCAGTAGTCACTGTGTACATTGGTGGATCCTTGCTATCGGAGCTTCTCAGTAGTCACTGTGTACATTGGTGGATCCTTGCTATCGGAGCTTCTCAGTAGTCACTGTGTACATTGGTGGATCCTTGCTATCGGAGCTTCTCAGTAGTCACTGTGTACATTGGTGGATCCTTGCTATCGGAGCTTCTCAGTAGTCACTGTGTACATTGGTGGATCCTTGCTATCGGAGCTTCTCAGTAGTCACTGTGTACATTGGTGGATCCTTGCTATCGGAGCTTCTCAGTAGTCACTGTGTACATTGGTGGATCCTTGCTATCGGAGCTTCTCAGTAGTCACTGTGTACATTGGTGGATCCTTGCTATCGGAGCTTCTCAGTAGTCACTGTGTACATTGGTGGATCCTTGCTATCGGAGCTTCTCAGTAGTCACTGTGTACATTGGTGGATCCTTGCTATCGGAGCTTCTCAGTAGTCACTGTGTACATTGGTGGATCCTTGCTATCGGAGCTTCTCAGTAGTCACTGTGTACATTGGTGGATCCTTGCTATCGGAGCTTCTCAGTAGTCACTGTGTACATTGGTGGATCCTTGCTATCGGAGCTTCTCAGTAGTCACTGTGTACATTGGTGGATCCTTGCTATCGGAGCTTCTCAGTAGTCACTGTGTACATTGGTGGATCCTTGCTATCGGAGCTTCTCAGTAGTCACTGTGTACATTGGTGGATCCTTGCTATCGGAGCTTCTCAGTAGTCACTGTGTACATTGGTGGATCCTTGCTATCGGAGCTTCTCAGTAGTCACTGTGTACATTGGTGGATCCTTGCTATCGGAGCTTCTCAGTAGTCACTGTGTACATTGGTGGATCCTTGCTATCGGAGCTTCTCAGTAGTCACTGTGTACATTGGTGGATCCTTTCTATCGGAGCTTCTCAGTAGTCACTGTGTACATTGGTGGATCCTTGCTATCGGAGCTTCTCAGTAGTCACTGTGTACATTGGTGGATCCTTGCTATCGGAGCTTCTCAGTAGTCACTGTGTACATTGGTGGATCCTTGCTATCGGAGCTTCTCAGTAGTCACTGTGTACATTGGTGGATCCTTGCTATCGGAGCTTCTCAGTAGTCACTGTGTACATTGGTGGATCCTTGCTATCGGAGCTTCTCAGTAGTCACTGTGTACATTGGTGGATCCTTGCTATCGGAGCTTCTCAGTAGTCACTGTGTACATTGGTGGATCCTTGCTATCGGAGCTTCTCAGTAGTCACTGTGTACATTGGTGGATCCTTGCTATCGGAGCTTCTCAGTAGTCACTGTGTACATTGGTGGATCCTTGCTATCGGAGCTTCTCAGTAGTCACTGTGTACATTTTCCTTGGGGTTCTGTATTCGATTGCGTCTTAGACGTTCTGATATTCTGCAGCAGAGTACTTTGGACGAGTACTTTGGACGAGTACTTTGGACGAGTACTTTGGACGAGTACTTTGGACGAGTACACCGGCAAGTTTGCTCAAAATAGATTCCATAGATGTCAACGGAACGATGTAATCAAAGAAGTAATCAACTAAGAAAGTACGACTCCACAGCCGCCCTGCCACACAAAACTTGATACAACTCCCGAATCAGCGGCAACTGTTTAGCCTACACCACTGGTCTTGCAACCCAGTTGGAGACATTGGACTCCAGTCATGAAACTGTACAGACCCAACCTATCGATTGCTTTATTTAGCATCGACAAATTCATTTTATCGCCTTAGTGCCTACGTCAATTTTTCTATGGGAATATTATAGACCCTATATCGGGCAATGTCCAGGTCTGTATTTAACCAGTCCTAAGTCGGATTCAGCTTTTGTCAACATTATTTGCATCCCGGTATGTGACTGTGTCCATCATTTTAGCCCCATTATTTAGTGTCATTTATCTAATCATGTATGGAATAATATCAGTCCCCGGCCGTTTGGGGCTTTAAACGACGTTATATGGGACTACAATGTTAATCTTTATAATGAACTTGTTGACCTTTGACTTCGTCCATCTCCCTACGTCCAGCCCCTCTAAGAACATGTTCAATTGTGCTGAGGACATGTTCAGCCCAAAATGAGACTGCTTAAGTGTAAGGCAGCTCTGTCTATGCTGTAGGACAGTTGTCCCCAACCTGGGGTCCGCGGACCACTAGTGGTCCGCGGAGATGTGCCTGGTGGTCCGCGAGCAAAGGAACCTTAAATTATTTACATTTTTTTTTACTGTGGTGTATTTCTCTAGTGATTGTGCGTCTTTCCATACACAAGATGGAAAATCTTGTTACCTGTGTTGGCGCACCACGTCCACGGAACATCAATGACACCTAGTGCAGAGCGGACACCCGCCTACAATCAATCTTTGCGCTCTCTGTCGGCGCTCTTATGTCAGCGTTCTTATCACGGCGCTTTTATGTATGCGATCTTTTCTGGTGTGCGATTTTGATGGGTCACCCAGGTTGGCAAGATGATCTACTTTACTACTTCTATTTCCGATTCTTTTCCTATTTCGTTTTTGTGTTCCTAAATTTCATTGCTATCTCATCAACGACGGGATTCGAAAAGTGTCTTCTGGTGACGTTATCGCTATTATTCCAAGAGTGTTACGTGTGTCCAAAACAGCTATAAAGTAATTTTAAATTCTTTAATTCATTTTTATGCTTTAAATTTTAAATAAATACTTAGAATTATAGCGTCAATGAAATTCACGTGTTAAGAAAAACAATTTTTAAAACCACCATGAATGACTTCCAATAAACAACTATTTGTGATTATACTGATACGGTAAATAGATAATAGATAATCTAGCATGACTGTTCAAGACTAAGTTATACTGCTCGAGATTGCAAATGGCGGTGGCCTTAAAACAACGTTCGAGAAAACAATTCTTCCAGTCTTCTGGAATAAAGTCATGGCGGAATATCCTGAGATTGCCACCAAAGCAATTAAATCCCTATTGCCATTTCCGACATCCTATCTGTGTGAAGCGGGGTTTTCTGCAGTGACAGCAACGAAGAAAAAACAACGGAATAAAATGGACATAAGCAGCACACTTCGGGTGTCATTGTCTCCCATTACACCCAGATGGAACCATCTCGTTGCAGAGAAACAAGCTCAGGGTTCTCATTGATTTAACATTCTAGTAAATTAAAATATTAAATAATGTTTAAAACTATAAAATCATAACTATCTTAAATACCTGTATAAACAGTCAACGCAGCCGCAAACCCTACCCCCCCCCCACATCCCTCACCCTCCCATCCATACCCCCCCCCAGATTCGTGGGCCGCGGTAAAGTTATCCAACTTTTAGTGGCCCGCGGCGATAAAAAGGTTGGGGACCACTGCTGTAGGAGATTCTGTCTACATCGCTTTTCCTATATGCATTCAACTCTGCCATTTACCGCAGGCCTGTAATGTATAGTATGTATGGTGCTATACATGTTCAGTACTATAGTGGACTCTGTCCAGCTGTTTCCTTATACAAACACATTACTCAGCACGGCTTGGTCAACACTACTCAACACCAGAATTAGTTGTTTATAGTATGTTATACCATTATGTTTTATCTTTCATTTCGCCTATTATGTCTTATGGCTTTACACTTAACCATTAACAGCATATACTTATTTTAAAGTTTAACGCCATAGACGGAAACACGTTACTGTGAGTTATTTTTACCAGACTTCACTAATTATTTTCCGCTTAGCCGAGTCGTTAACTGCCAGCCTTTCATGAAGTTATTTCCGACAGTTAAAAAATAAATAATTGCATGCATTGAAGTTAAACGTTTTTCGTTAAAAGCTATATTTTTTTAATGAATGTTTTTGAACTTTTTTTGGTTTGAAATCCTAAGTAGCCAACTTCACCTCATCTTAGACAGCTGAAATTCGGTACAGACCTATATTTTGTAGTAAATTATAATCTTTTACATTTGTTTGGCTGAACTTTGATACGGATTTACAGGCAGTTTTTCGCTTCAATAATTGCTGAATTCGCTAAAAGTCTTTACTTTAGGGAGTTAATGTATACAAACCTTTAAGAAGTAGTTGAACTGAATTACCTTTCTTATCTTTATGCATTAAAACATTGGGGAAAAATACACACAGGTTATGCTAGGTACCTGATTATAAATTTTAAATTCAAGTTAATGTCTCTACGACAGTAGTTAAGAAAAAAAATTACATTCGTTTTTTTCAACTTCTCGTATATTTTACTTTTCCGTGTCAAGTCATTTTTAATAGTTTATAGGTCTATATATCGAGGAAATCGAACGAAGAATAAATTTGGCGCGACAGGCTTTTGCCAATCTGAAACAGGTCTGGAGATCTACATACATGTCTGTCAAAACAAAAGTAAGGATCTTCAACACCAACGTTAAAACGGTCCTACTTTATGGATCCGAAACATGGCGAACGACAGAGACACCAAAAAATAGACTCCAGACCTTTGTTAACAGATGCCTCAGAAATATTCTGAAAATAAAATGGTTCGACAATGTCGAAAACTCCAAGCTTTGAGAGAGGTGTGGACAAAGAACAGTAGAACAACAAATCATGGAAAGAAAGTGGAGATGGATTGGACACACCCTTAGGAAAGATAACATCAGAGCTTGGCAGGCCTTAGATTGGAACCCCCAAGGCAAGGAAGACCCAAGCGTACATGGAGATGGAGCATGTTAGACGATGATGATATATAAATGAAAAAGTGTAAAATACAACTTTTACTTGATTTGATGCCCTTTTTCTGCAATTTTCGTAAAAAATTGTGAAATATTGTATGCTTTTCAAACATGTAAAACATTTGTACCAACAAGCTGACATCAATGCAGATGCACGCAAGACTGTCGCTTCTGTCTATCACTATAAGGCCTATTTGTTACTTTCATCTGTGAGCTCTTGAATTTACGCAATAAAAAATCCACTCTCAAGCTGATAGCTGATCGATAGGATTAGTGACTGACGTTCTGGCAATTGAACATCATCAGATCTTCGCCCAGTCGTAAAGGTTTCTTAAAATGCGCGGACATCAAGATGTCATTCCTCTTCAAGCGTTAAATAAAGGGACATAAAATATCATTATACAAACAAGAATTAAAATGAGAGGTCAAAATGTCCATTTACAAGGAGCTTTGATATAAAAAATTTTAAAACAGTCTATAGTTGACATTCGTCTCATACCACTGAAGTTAACATTATACAGGGAGAATAGGTCATTATTAAAATCCGGCTCCGACTGGATCTTACTGCATTTAAAAAATTGATCTGGTGCAGCCCTAAAACAAATCAAATTAATACCGTTACTATTGCCGGTAAACAACAATAAATTATTGGGGAAAATGAATAGTAAATATGTATTGCAAAAAAGTACTGAAAACAACGCAAAAAACTTAGTTCCTTGAAAAAGATTTTATTGGATGGCGATTTGATCAAATAAGCCTAAAAAAGCATCAAGCTCTATAGACTGTCCAGTCTCCTAATAAATCGGTGCGCCATTGTGTTGCGTGTTGTTTTATTTCCCGAGCTTCTTATTTTTTTTATAATCTCCTAGCATTAAAGACTGCGGTTAAGTTCTGTCGGAAAATCGCCTTGAGAACCGTTGTCCAAATATAGACCCTTGATAGTCCTCTCGTGTAGCTGGGCTGACAACATTGATCAATTAATCATTCACTCGCCGTCGTCAAATCAATCAGTTTGTACAAAAATCGTTCAAGTCTATGCAGACGGCGCCATACTTCAATACTTGGCACCTATTTCAGCCAGTATATAGCAGTGATGGCGAACCTATGGCACGCGTGCAATAGTCGGCACGCAGAGCCTCATCAGCCGGCATGCGACTAAAATATTACTTCCGTAATTAAACCATCCAAGCCAAACCCCCATATTCGGGTTTCATTGGAGTGTTGGCACTTCGCTATAAATAAGTGGGTTTTGGTTGAATTTTGGGCACGCGGTCCCGAAAAAGGTTCTCTACCACTGGTATATAGACACAGGTGCAATATCCGGTAGCTCAAAAGATATGTATACACACACACACACTGAGTATTACAATGCCCATAAACCTTATGATGGAAACGAATAATTTTTATTTAGTATTAAGAAGAAAATATCCAATTTATTCCTACTGTCACGATTGTCACATATTTTGGTTTGCTTAGGATATTTATTATACAAACGATGGATACATATCTCAAAGATAAAACTCAAACGACAAGCCACTGTGTTTTTATATCATCTTATTCATTAGTTTGACACCTAACAAAAACTATCTTCACGAAGAGTAACATCAACAAGGAGCTATACGTACAATATAGTCGTAACGGAGGTTCAGTCGCTATGTTAGCTATGTTATTCAAATACGCAACAGCAGATATTTTGAAAACATACAGATTTCGTAATGAATACTAAATGAGACTTTTTCATAAATATTTAATTAAGAGTCCATTATTGACCCTTGACATTTCAAAGCTTCCTGTTAATAAGTAGATTTTCTCGTCCAAGTCATTTTAATTCAATCGCGTCATTTTAATTCAATCGCCCTGTTATGTACTATCAATCCCATAAATATATTGAGGATCTAATTGAAATGTTTATCGTTATTATTCAAGAAGAAATTTAAAAACATTGCACAGAAAATGACATTTTAGAGAGATACTTTAACATTAGAATGTTGACTCTTAGGGTTTTAGGCATGTATCGTGAGATTACTCTCCTAAAGCTTAGGCTAACGCCTGGGCTACCTGCTCCATCTGCTGGGCAGGGCCATAAAACATTGTCCGAGCGTAAGAGGATTCACTTGCTGCCCTTACCTCCCCGGTTATGTCTAGCATGGAGCACGAAGTCAACAGGTGCACCACTGTTTCAGGGGCAAGCCTGCAACGCTGGCAGTTCGAGTCCCTGTTGTGGTCTAGTCTATTGAAGTTTGAGTTTGTATGAGGGAAATTGCCCCGTTCTCATTTGAGTCACCAAAGTTCACAATTGGTCACTTCATGAATGTGTGGCCCAATGCCTATCAGTCAAGTGTATTAACTTTTGATGTTTACCAGTTGAATGGAAATATTGGTGTTTGGTGGGGGCGGTGATAAAAATAAAATCATTTCATTAACGCAATAGCTTATCAATCAAGTTTATTGGATAAATGTACTCTTTTTTATGACTTTGGTGTCATTGACATGAGAAGCTCAGCGCAGACCAATATAACAGCTGCAACATATTCCGATCAACCGAAACCAGCACATGATTTTTTTAAAATCTACAGTATTGGTATTACTTACATGTGCCGTAGCAATCAGCGCCTATGCTAGGTACTGCGCTATTCAAATGTTCGTTATTTACAGGTTTTGCTGTACCGAAAAATACTGAACATCTTTCCAAATGAAGATGAATAGGCACATATTGCCATACTCTTGATACATTTGAAAACATACCATACATATGCCAAACTTGGTTTGAGAAATCTGGCCATATTCGTGATAAATTTGACATCAGACCAAATCATATGCCGTACATGGTTAGGAAAATCAGGCCATAGTCTTGATAAATTTGATAAAAGACAAAATAATATGCCATACTTGTCTAGGAAAATCTGGTCATGCCATACTCTTGATAAATTTGAAAAAAACAAACCAATCATATTTAGGGAAATCTGGCCATATTCTTGATAAATGTGACAACCAAATCATAATCATATGCCATACTTTGTTAGGGACATCTTGCCATAGTCTTGATAAATTTGACGAGAACAGACCAAATCATATGCCATACTTTGTTAGGGACATCTTGCCATAGTCTTGATAAATTTGACGAGAACAGACCAAATCAGGGTTGCCAGATTGTAATTTGGGTAAAAGGCCAAACTGACAGCCAAAAAAGGCCAAAAAAGGCCAAACTTATGTTACATGAAAAATGTCAACAAAAATGACGTCACTCACCTAGGGGGCGGGAGGGGGTCACAGATTTGTGGCGATGTATGACGAGGGGGAGAGTGCTTTTAAGAACTGTGACGTCATATTGTAAAGGGTCTAGCTCTTGATTACGTGTGACGAGGGGGGGGGTGAAAATATATTGAAAAATCTGTAAAAATCGCGTGACGTCATTTATGGACGGCTCATAACGGCTGAAAATTAGTTAACTATTTAAAATGAAGGTAGAACCAGGAGAAAAAGGATAATAAATGTGTAAATGCCAATGTTCGTATCGTATGTATGATTGTACTCACAAAATAAATAGACTATGATACTAACATAAAAATTTGAAAGAAAAGCTTCAGGTCATCCTTTTCCTCTAGACTGCTATTTGCAGTATTATTATAAACTTTATCAGATGTCAAGTCATCAACTATTCTTGGTGACATGACAAAGTCCTTACTGCATTTATTTGTAAACAAAAGCTCAGCCTTGTCTCTAAAAATAGCGTCTAAAAGTGTGAGCTGCATTCTATATCTGGCTTTGTCTTAATAGGCCTCTTCATTAAACTTTTTAAAAACGTTTTTAATGTCTAACATACACGTAAGCTATTCAAAAAAAAAGAAAATAATTAATAAGGTTATTGACTTATTGGCGATTTTTTTTTATTTTTTATTTATTTTTTTTGTTGTTGTTTTGTTGTGATAAGGATTATTTTTATATATATTTTATATATTTTTATTTTTTTTTAAAGAAAAAGGCCAAAAAAAGGCCAAAAGGCCAAACAAAAATCTTAAGGCCAAACCCTCTTAAAAAAGGCCAAATTTTGAGAATTTGGCCTTAAAAAGGCCAATATGGCAACCCTGGACCAAATCAAATGCCATACTCGCGTAGAGTCGCGGAAGCGAGCGAGAGCGGGGGCTATCAAACACAGCTCTCACAGTCCGCCCCTTCCACCTTGTGTGCTCAGAGGAAAGAGGTTTTTCTTATTCTCTCTCTTTATTTTGCACAGGGGGTTTATTTTTAAACCTAGCTCACCCAGAAACAAGAGAGATAAACACCACTCGCCCCTCCCCCTCCTTTAAAAAAAGTTGTCTTTCACGGAATGCCACTGTCTCCCCGCTCGCACCCCTCCACCCCACTGTTTCCCCCCTCGGATCTTCGTTATTCCGAATCATTTCTGGGGATATAAATGCGCAGATGAGCCGTCTAACCGAGATGAAAGAAAGCTAAAGAAGAAAAAAAAAGCAACAACATTGTGTTGTCCTGGAGCCGTGTCCTCTATTCTTGGACCTCGGTTACAGCTGCATGCATCAAGCCGTCACTATTTCACGGGCTACTTCGGTCAGGAAAAAAAAACTATATAAAAAAACCCCGTTATTCAGGAATAATTGAACAGAACGAGTTGGGGCTGTCGAATTTCGGATTACAAAGTCAACAGTGTGGTCAGCAAGGACATTGACGTGTTGGGTCATCTCTTAACGCCTACTCATATGCCGAGACTGTGCTGTTGGTCGGGAAACCGAAAGTAAGTGGCGCTATTTCTTCAACTAATCTCATTGACTCATTGTTAGTTTAGTCTCATTGACGCATTGTTAGTTTAGTCTCATTGACTCATTGCTATTTTAGTCTTATTGTTATTTCTTCAACTAATCTCATTGACTCATTGTTAGTTTTAGTCTCATTGACTCATTGTTATTTTAGTCTCATTGATCATTGTTATTTTATCTCATTGACTCATTGTTATTTCAGTTTTAGTCGTATTGCTATTTCTTTAGTTAGTCTCATTGACTCATTGTTATTTTAGTCTCATTGACTCATTGTTATTTTAGTCTCATTGACTCATTGTTATTTCAGTTTTAGTCGTATTGCTATTTCTTTAGTTAGTCTCATTGACTCATTGTTATTTTAGTCTCATTGACTCATTGTTATTTTAGTCTCATTGACTCATTGTTATTTTAGTCTCATTGACTCACTGTTTATTGCTTTTTCTTAAGCCAGTCTCATCGACTCATTGCTATTTCTTATTCTGGTCTTACTGATATTTCTCTAGTAGTGCTATTTCTATTTCTTTTTCTAGTGTTACTGATATTTCTTTCTCTAGTACTTCTGTTGTTTTTCACGCTATAATTCGATTTTTTCCGAGATTTTCTCGCAAGTCTTTTGATAGCGACCATTCCCTTCTTTGTGAATATAATAACCATTTACCCGTGTTAATTATTAAGATTCTTTAGGAGCCTTTTGTCGTAGCAGCCTTGTACATATTATAAAAACTGCATATATAAACAACTCTTATAACGATATGTAACATTGTTACCGACAATCCCCATAACATTTTATAAAGCTTATATTATCCTTACCAAACAACCTTTATTAAAACAAACAAAAACGAATGCTTTCAGAAAAAAAGTTTAATTTTTATTTAAAAAATTTGTCACAAATATTATTTTTTAGCAAATGTTTCTTTTTAAATCCTTTATATTAACTCGTGGTGTCTGCGGCCGCCCGACCGACCGCCCGCCCTTGTCGCCAAAACTTTTGAGCGATTTTTAACCCACTTGCTCGTAAGCCAGCGAGCTGAAATTTTGCAGGCAGTTTCGTACCGATAATAAAAACAATGTATCAAAATTTCAGATCGATCGCATGTACCGTAATTAAATTATTGATTTTTTAGATTATTTTATTTATTCCTATGTATCATGCTATTTTTTGAGATAGAGCGTCGCGGTGCGTATTATATTGAACAACCTTTCTGTCGCGCAATAAGGTGCGTATTTTATTGACAACTCTTTTTATAAACATATTCCTGATCGGTGCGCATTATATTAAACATGTTTTACGACTCAACTGCAATTTTGTATTTCTGGATGGTCTGGCGCTGCGTATTATAATGAACATTCTTTTAGTTACGTCTCGTACATAAAGGATTTATAGTCAAAAACGTGGTTTTTTACGGGTTTTTTCTTATTGAACTAAATAAAAGTCAAAACAAGCTTCATGTTAAAGTAGAAACTTGATTATTTTGATTTGTTGTTACAAAGTGTGTTCATTGTTTTAAACATCTGTGCTAAGTTCATACAATTTAAACTTGATTATTCTGATTTGTTGTTACAAAGTGTGTTCATTGTTTTAAACATCTGTGCTAAGTTCATACAATTTAAACTTGATTATTCTGATTTGTTGTTACAAAGTGTGTTCATTGTTTTAAACATCTGGGCTAAGTTCATACAACTTAAACTTGATTATTCTGATTTGTTGTTACAAAGTGTGTTCATTGTTTTAAACATCTGGGCTAAGTTCATACAACTTAAAATTGATTATTCTGATTTGTTGTTACAAAGTGTGTTCATTGTTTTAAACATCTGTGCTAAGTTCATACAACTTAAACTTGATTATTCTGATGTGTTGTTACAAAGTGTGTTCATTGTTTTAAACATCTGGGCTAAGTTCATACAACTTAAACTATTTTGGTTAAAAGAGTTTAAAAATAAACGTTATATTATATTACATTTTACCTCCCCATTATCAATAACCCAATGCAAAAATCGATAAACCATCCCTAACACCCTGACGTTAATATGTGCAGTGTGCCTTAGGGCGTCAAACTAAATATGCCCCCCCTCCCCCTTCTATTATATATTTGGTTAAAAATGAAAAATCCAAGCTTGATTGATTTTTCAAAACATTTTGCTACCAAACGCCGGAGGTCTGATTCTTAATTAGCTATTTTGATTTTGATATTTTAAAATTTCCAATCAATATGAAATTATATCAAATAATCTTTTGCAGGTTATTAATTTTATACACAATTCTAAGTCTAATATAATCTGATGATTATTTTAAAAAATTAATAATGTAAATAGTAATTAAACTAAAATAATGTTGTCATTATTTCTATAATACTGTTTAACTGCACAAAACAGCAATAAAAGATGTAGAAAAAATAATAACTTTAACAAAACGAAGAACTTATATGAAGCAATTTTACCACATAAAATGAATTTCATTATAATTGATATTTATGTGAGAGATTAAGAATTTTAATACACGTATCTTTTTCTATGGGTTTATTTGAACCCTTACAGCAGAAACACTGACACTTCCAGCGTTATTTATTTCAACACAAAGCTAGAAAATCCGATTGAAAAGAAATTGGGCTAAATTTGTTATAGTATAGACATCGTGAGAGAGAGAGTGAGAGTTAGACAGAAAGAGAGAGAGTGAGAGTGAGAGTTAGACAGAAAGAAAGAGAAGGGAGATGAAACTCAAGAGACAATAGACGGAAGAGGTGAGATGAACGATTGTGATATGATGGATGCATTGTTTGAAATAGCATGAGTACATCTTGACCCCAATCCTAGCAGCTCAACCCCAACCCTAGCAGCTCAACCCCAACCCTAGCAGCTCAACCCCAACCCTAGCACATCGACACAACATAAGTCATAGCTCTAACCCTAGCACTTAAACCGTGACATCTTGAACTAATATAAGTTAATTTGTTATGCATTGGAATAACAGACATACTTGTTGTTGCGATTTAAGATATAATATATTTAGAAGTTTAACCAATAATGTTTCTGTCATCCACTTTGCCGATCTGCTGCCCGATTAAAGGGTCTTCCCCAGCAACTAGTGCTAACGAGAATAAAGGCTGACACCACAAGCGTCAGGCGCAAGAATGTTGAGTACAGGTATTTGGGCAGAGTTCCAGGTCCGCTGACACCACGCCCAGAGCCGATACTGTAGGAAGAACGCCGAACATGTTACACGGAATCTTTGTTATTGTTCTTTTTTAACGTGGCCGACACTGTGGGTAGATTGCTTGGGATGCTACGTGTTGCTTTATTTTGGTGTTCCTTTTGAACATTTCTGATACTGAGGGTAGAGCGATAGCATGCTGCACGGCATCTTTATTTTGATACTGAGTGTAGAGTGTAGTCACTGACACCTTCAATACCACAATAATTGAAGCAGCAAAAGAAGTACTTGGTAAGAAGCGAGCAATTAAAAGACCATGGGTTTCCTCTACTATTCTGGAACTATGCGATGAAAGAAGAAAACTTAAGAGCGTAAAGAATACTGCAGAAGGAGCACCCAGATACAGAGAAATCAATACAAAGATCAGGAAAGATATGGTAAAAGCAAAAAAGGAATGGATAGAACAACAATGCTCTGACATGGATTAATCTACTAAGGAACAATTCAAGGAAAGGCTTACAAAATTGTTAAGACTTGACATCCACCAAACAAGGTCGTATCTCAACCATACAAGATAAATCCGCAAAATGTATCACAGAAGAACAAGAAATTCTCAGAAGATGGACCGAATACTGTTCTGAGCTGTACAATGAAGACTCCAAAGGCGATGCGTCAGTGCTCAACTGCCCAAAGTCAACTAACACAGACATGCATTCTATTCTCCGCGACGAGGTGGAGCTGGCTGTACAAAAACTGAAGAAGGGGAAATCAGCTGGAGCGGACAACATTCCGGGCGAACTGATTCAAGCAGGAGGTGACCCCGTAATAAACATCCTAACTAACATGTGCAACAAGATCTGGCAGACAGGAAAATGGCCAACCCCCTGGACGCAATCGCTGGTTATCACGCTCCCAAAAAAGGGTAATCTACAGATGTGTCAGAACTACCGTACAATCAGCCTGATTAGTCACCCCAGCAAAGTCATGCTTATGATCATATTGAACAGACTGAAACCACAAGCAGAGCAAATCATTTCAGAAGAGCAGGCGGGCTTCAGAGCAGGAAGAAGCACAACGGAGCAAATCTTTAACCTGCGAGTTCTCTGTGAAAAACATCTCCAACACCAGAGTGACCTCTATCATGTCTTTATAGACTTTAAAAAAGCGTTCGACAGAGTGTGGCATGCGGCACTGTGGGCAACGATGCACAAATTCAACATAAATGCAAACATCATTGAAGTGATCAAGAACCTTTACAACAGAGCAACCAGCGCAGTACTCTTCAACAGCAAGCTGGGAGATTGGTTCAAGACCACTGTTGGTGTCAGACAAGGATGTTTACTTTCCCCCATCCTCTTCAACCTCTTCCTTGAAAGGATCATGACAGATGTGCTAGAAGACCATGTCGGAACAGTCAGCATCGGAGGGAGAAGTATAACCAACCTACGCTTCGCCGATGACATAGACGGCCTAGCTGGTAGCGAGGACGAACTAAAAGAATTCCTCGCAAAGCTAGAGAAAACAGCAAAGGCGTACGGCATGGAAATCAACGCAGAAAAGACCAAGGTCATGGCTAATAGTAAATTCACAAGCGAGATTCGGATAAACGGGCAAAAACTCGAAGAAGTCTCCACCTTCAAGTATCTAGGGGCCATAATATCCGACGAAGGCTCAAAGCCAGAAATTCTTGCCAGAGTAGCCCAAACAATGGCAGCATTGAGTAAATTAAAGCACATCTGGCAAAGTAAGAAGCTCTCCCATGAGATCAAAGATCCGGCTAATGCGCTCTCTAGCGATGTCGGTCTTTTTGTATGGTTGTGAGGCTTGGACGCTCACTGCAGACCTCCAAAGAAGAATCAATGCGCTAGAGATGAGATGTTTCAGAAAGATATTGAACATCTCCTACACAGCGCACATCACAAACGAAGCGGTCCGCAACACAATAAGTACTGTCATTGGCCCCTACGAGGACCTACTCACATCAATTAAGAAGAGGAAATTACGATGGTACGGACACGTGACAAGAACTGGAGGTCTCGCAAAAACCATATTACAAGGCACAGTCCAGGGAGGAAGGAAAAGAGGCAGACAAAAGAAGAGATGGGAGGACGATATCAAAGAGTGGACCGGCCTGTCATTCAGCGACTCTCAAAGGGCAGCACAGGACCGGGACAAATGGCGTGTGTTAGTGAGCAGTTAACGATGGTGCCCCAACGACCCAACAACGGGTTAAGGGATAGTTCAAGTAGATTGTTTGGCATGCTGTATGTAACTTTATTTGGATGGTTTTTGAAAAAACAAACACATGTTCTCTGAGTTTAGATTGCTTATAATCATCACACAACAACATTGCTGAAATTCCTTATCCCTGCATATGCGCTTAAACGTACGTTTAAGTCAATACATATGCAGCTTTTCATTAAATATTAAACCGGACATATTTACAATTCTTGAGAATATACCAATGATTGTGGGACGACCCAGAAGGCACCTTGATGGAGAATAATTGGAGAAGGCAAATCTCATATTTTAGGGCCGCATTCGGCCATCTGAAATCGATGGAGCGTAAACAAGCCAGCACCAATCCGTCAGATCACCACCGTGCCTGCACCAATCCGTCACATCACCACCGTGCCAGCACCACTGCTTCCTACTCAACTAATACATCTTCAGAGTTCGAACACGCATATTGCATTTATAGATTTAAGTTTACTCAAGGACTTATGCGCTGCCTATGTCAGCCGTAATCAATTTAATCATCAGAGAAAATGTTACATCAGGCCTCTCTTTTAAGGATTGGGTTGTGGGGGAAATGAGGCGCAACTGCAGCTACTGGTATCAACTGCAGCTACTGGTATCAACTGCAGCTACTGGTATCAACTGCAGCTACTGGTATCAACTGCAGTTACTGGTATCAACTGCAGCTACTGGTATCAACTGCAGCTACTGGTATCAACTGCAGCTACTGGTATCAACTGCAGCTACTGGTATCAACTGCAGCTATTGCTATCAACTGCAGCTACTGGTATCAACTGCAGCTACTGGTATCAACTGCAGCTACTGGTATCAACTGCAGCTACTGGTATCAACTGCAGCTACTGGTATCAACTGCAGCTACTGGTATCAACTGTAACTACTGGTATCAACTGCAGATACTGGTATCAACTGCAGCTACTGGTATCAACTGCAGCTACTGGTATCAAGATTATTTTTTTTTAAAATATGTGTCTTTGGGACAAGGGCCAATAATTACAAATATGTCAGCACAACACGCTGTAGTTTATCAAGGGGAGGTCAATTGTGTTCGTTCGGCCCGAAGCCCTCTTCCTTTAAAAAAAATGGCTGGGGTTTTCGTTAAGTTTAATCTTTTTGTGAAAGAGGAGGCTCAATATGCTTGACTTATCCCGGGTGGCACTAAGATATAGAGTTTTTAATGCGATAAAACATGACACATTTAAGTACAACCGGTGAAGAATCTTTTTTGAGTTTGTTGCATTCGACTTGTAAAGGTTAACATTATTATCACAATACCTGACTTTCGTCGGGACGCAACTTAATTTGTGAGGCCTATAGAGTCTTGAAACATTTAATTTCATTATCCCCTATCACCGCTCTGATCGTTAGCAGCAAGTGAACCACATTCTGTATTTATAAGGGTTCTGGCCATCACGTGACGACTACCTCCGTTATCAGTTGTATTTGGACTTCAGCAATTTTTTGCACGCTTTTAATTTAGCTTGCGACTTTGTCTGTTTGTTTTTTGTCTGGGTCAAATCAGTAGGTCAGCAGTGACCTCTAGTGACACTTGAGGGATGAAGGTCAAATTATGTATTTCAGTTATTTAATCCACTTGCCAATTAACAGTACACTTTCTACACTTCTCCGCTCTTTTGGCTTTAAATATCTGACTGATAAATGGTGTTTGTGCGCGTGTGTATGTGTTGTTTGTCCGTCGTGGTAGAGTAGGACCATTCTCTACATCCCATCTATTTTCTGGGGCAGTTTGGTAAGAACGTTGATGGTTTATAAGAGCAATCTTCCCCCGAAAGGTGTGTCAACAGATAGGTCAAGAGATGTTCGGGATGTCGTTAGGAGGGCACAATCTTTCCCGGCCTGCCTTCTAGACTCGGGAGCCTGTTATCTGTTTGTTTCATTAGTAGCTGCGCCATTCCGTATAGCAAGGGGCCAGAAGACATCAAGCAATGATACATGCATACTTCACCAGTAAAAGTAAACGCGCTTTTTGCGAATAAAAACTAAGTTTATGAGATCGTGTTTACTTTACTTATTACAGTCAAGTGGTGGCTTTCTCGCACCAGTTTAAAAATCTAAACGTAATGAATGTCTCCCTTAGCCAAGTAATACGCGACAGCATTGTCTTTATTGTTAAAACTAATTAGAATAGAATAGGGGCCGTCCATAAAGTACGTCAAGCTGTTTTTGACCATTTTTAACTCCCCCCTCCCCCTGTCACAAACTGTTACAAATCTTGGACACCCCCCCCCCTAAAGTACGTCACACTTTCGAACAAAAAAATTTGTTTTTACACGCTTTTTTAATTAACAAAATAATTAAAATTTAATATAAAACACCGTGACTTCTCACATGGCCAGACCCCCCTCCCCCCTGTCACAAACTGTCACACTATCTTACACCCCCTCCCCTCCTCTGGAGCGTGACGTACTTTATGAACAGTCCCATAGGTATTCACAGCTTTATAAATTTTCGTAGACTTTTCTTGTGAAAGTTTTCAGTCTAAAATACTGTTTTTAATATTACCTTATTATGATATTTCCATCAGTCTATCGCGTTTACAAGTTGTAATCTGAGTCTGTTTTCAATAAGTCTAAACAACTTTTATAATCCGATAAGAGTTTAATGTTAGTCAAAAGCACCATCTTTTCTGGTTGTATGTTTCTGTTGAGCCTATCACACTCTGCTATTGGATCTCTCCGGTGGTAACCCAGACTTTGGCTTGACTCAAGTAGTAGAAGACTAACCCAATAATTGACAGATGCCTCATCTCTAAGTTATACTATATTGTTGCACTTTCACTGTTTTCAGATAGATGATAATTTTACCTTGTTGGGGTCCATTTTGGCCTCATGTATTCTTGGCACTTTCCCTGTCATAAATGGTAGGCTACGTTCTGTCACATTGATATTATAACAAGATACATCACAGTGTTAGTAGGGAATATTGTTATCCAGAGAGGTAGGCTATGTTCAGTCACATTGATATTATAACAAGATACAAGTGTTGGTAGGGAATATTGTTATCCAGAGAGGTAGGCTACGTTCTGTCACATTGATATTATAACAAGATACAAGTGTTGGTAGGGAATATTGTTATCCAGAGAGGTAGGCTACGTTCTGTCACATTGATATTATAACAAGATACAAGTGTTGGTAGGGAATATTGTTATCCAGAGAGGTAGGCTACGTTCTGTCACATTGATATTATAACAAGATACAAGTGTTGGTAGGGAATATTGTTATCCAGAGAGTGATGTGATTCTTTGAAATGAATAACGTGAACTGAAGCTTGTGATTTTCCAAATTGTTCTCTTCTGTTATACAAGCTAATAAAGTCTGTCGTTATCTAAGCTGCACTCTGTGGCTATCAAATTTCTTTTGGAATGTATTTGATAGCCTCCTTAGTTTCTTCATATTTAACGTTACAGTGGAACCACTTATATCAAGCACCTCTCATAACGAGTAGTTTGCAGAACGATCAAACAAATGTGAAGAAATTGATCCCTTAACGAGCGACATTTCGCATAACGATATATGCAGAAAGGGGAAGTCCCTTTTTCCCGACATTCATTTGTGAGCTAGGACTTCCGCGCCGATGCATTAGTCTGTGTTTAGCACTCGGTCTGTTAGCGTATTGTTTTCGTGTGTGACCACCGGTTTTTACAAATTTTGTAATCAGACAGTATTCGTAATTTTTTAATGTGCAAAGTCTAATAACCTGTGCTAAAATATCTTCGAAGAAAATAACAACAAGAAGACAATCATAAGAGAGACAAAAATAACTGTTAAAATGAAACGTAAAATCATTGAAAAGCGAGAACAAGGTGTGAGCGTGGCTAATCTATCGTGTGCTTACAATCGGCAAACATCAACGATCTGAATTATTCTCTGGAACAAAAACAAATTTTTTGTGTTTCAAATCTAAATTGTGTTCCAAGTTGTGGGGCCGTCCATAAATGACGTCATGCATCTAGGATTGGTTGGGGAGGGGGTCACACTTTTGTGACGATCCGTGACGAGGGGAGGGAGGGAGGTTGAAGAAATGTGACGTCACATGAAAAAGGGTAAATTTAAATAAAACTTCCACTGTAATATATGGTCGCTTCAATTTATTTAATGATTTTTTAAAAACCATCAGTGCTTCTCAAAGTGCCAAAGAAATGCAATATCTGTAGGCCATCAAACGCCGGTTGGCGTAAGTTATCCAGAAAGGAAAATTAAAGCTAATTATAATCCTTAAGTTTGAGAACCCATAAGAGAACGTATAAAAGCGTCGTTTGATGTTGACATCAAAGCATATGTGATGTAACCGCAGCTCCGTTTGGTTCTCTTACAGTAGGAGTCGGCGAACTTTTTTGCCCGTTACCCCAAAATACAAGTGTATGTGTGCGCCCCCCCCCCAGACTCGAGGTCCTGCCCACATGACTCGGGCGGGGATTTGGGGGAGCGTCGTTAGCCCCCCCCCCGAAAATGCAACTGGTGAGTTTTACAAGAATTATAAGTGTCTAAAAAATTATATGAATATGGTTATGTGTAGATATTTTAAGTCAAAACGACACGGAATATCAATTTATATATATATATATTTTTGGGGGGGGGATCTATATGATACAATTATAAACGTTTTAAGTTTGATATAATTATTCGATTGGTTTTGGGTCTAACACCCCTGGCCATTCTATATATAATAGTATTCAATAACTTTATTGAATGCATCAAATTCTTGACAGCGCAATTCGAGAGTAGCACAAAATGAGGTGACCAGATTTTCCGGGGGTGGGGGAAGCGGGATGGGGCCTCTCGGATGGGGGGGGGGTCCTCCAGGTTTCAGTAGCAAAATATAGGGACGTCTGGTCACTTGAGCGGGACATGAAATCTGAAATCGGGACGTCTGGTCACCTTACGCGTCGGGATCACCGACAAGTCACGGGAAGGCCGTATCAAGGAATAAAATGTAAATAACCACAGAAATCGACGCACCAACTGGCTTAGCTAATAATAAAGCAATTTAAATTTATTTAAAAAAAATATCACTGTTTAGAATATTCAATTAAATTTAAGATAACATTAAGTCATTCGTACCCAAAATCAAAATAAAACTAATTGTATTTTAAGTATTGAAAAAAGTGGGACAAACGGGCGTCCCGCCGGGACAAGCGAGGGTCAGCGGGACATGAGGTCTGTAATCGGGACTGCCCCGCCCATATCGGGACGTCTGGTCACCTAACACAAAACAACTTTTCTTCTTTGCTCAGTTTTTAAGGCATTAATTTTAAATATCACAGAAAGGATACTTGATAAAGTGAAGTCATGTGGATGAGATTAAATATAAATGAAAGTAGGGTGGATTTAGGTGTCTTCGTATAGTACGTAGGTAAGAAATCTATATAGTAGTCACATTTAAAAAATGCATTTTCTGGAAGGAACCGGTTCAATAGTGGGCATATGTTCGAAGCGTACACGTACAAATTACGGTACACGTGACGTATTTTAATATATCTAGTGGATAGAAAATATTGTTGTTTTTTGGGTTTTGGTAGCTTTGTGACGTATTTTTGGAGGGGGGGTCTAACTTTTTGTGACGAGGGGGGGGAAGGGGGTGAAAAATCGGTCAAAATAGCGTGATGTCATTTATGGACGGCCCCTGTTACCAGCCTTACAGCAGCAGTTAACGAGTGTTTCGCTTAACCAGTGAGATTCTGGAAAGAATTATGCTCGTTATGAGATGTTCCACTGTATATAACTATAACAACTCTATATTTTTGTAGGGGCATTTTGTTAATACATCTTTACATATTTGTAAAATTGTATTTTAAAAAACAATAGAATTTATTTATTTTTAAAAAATGTGCATCTTATAGCTTCTGAAGTTGTAAACGGAAATCAGTAATTGAATCAAAACCAATTACTGTAATAACCCTAAAGTTGCCTTTTATAAAAAGTATATAAACACGTCAATATCCCGGGATGACCTGTTTTAACAAATTTTTGTTGGTCGTTGGTTGTTCAAAACATCATTTTAAATTCAGTTCAATTGGACATGAGATAAGCCTCGTCCAATGAGCTGCAGGAAAACAATCATTTACGACCTGGGTAACAAACTTGCTGTGAAATCCGGAACTTTGTCAAATTGGAGATGCAGTATAGATTCACTTCTGGTGTCTTTCGGATCGTAAAAGTTTGTTTTGTAATCGGGTTTGGTCAAGTGTTCAACATTTTTATCAAAGCGTGACATCGGGAATGGTGTCAAATTAAGATGCAAGATTCCACCTAAAACTCAAAGGCACACACACACACACGTCATTCACATGTCGAAAGCATTTTAATAAGAAGCGTCTAAAAATATTTTTCATATTCAGTTTTTTTTACTTTAATCTAATTTGTATTTGTTGACAAAACGCATTTCATAACACTAAAACGCGTGCACAAACAAGATAAAGCCGAAAACTTTTAAAAAGTTTTTTGTGAATCATTTATAAAATTCTGCATTAAAAAATGTCCAGATATGTTCATAAAATTAAATAAACCGAATATCCACCCCTAAACCTCCCACAAAAACAGCAGCTCACTGTATTCACCCCGGGCTTCCAATAGAGAATATGTTTTTAGGCGCTGATTCCAAGCACCGTTAAGGTACCTGCAAGTACCAAGTCCCACCGATCCTAGTCGTGTGCAGGCCGCCACTAAATTATTCAAACCAATCTCGATCTGACATCTCTAGCTCGCTTGGCACCTATACTCTCTGTCATTCAACAAGTTATGGGCGGGAGGAGAAATTTAGGAATTGTTAATGTTAGTGGCTCAGGTTGTTCGGGTTACTTTGTTGGTTGGGGGGGGGGCAGTAGTCACTTGTTGGTTGGTTGTAGCAGTCACAGGCAGGTAGTAAACTAACCCAATACATTTTTGATTACACATTTTCCTAGTTTATCGTTTGAGTTTTCTGAATGCTTCTGTTCAACAAGACTGACGCACTTACTAAGGGTATGGCCCTAGCCATTATATCTCGTGTAACTATAATCAATTACCGGGTAACTTAATGTCGAATTCGGATTCTAGGGTCAATTATTATTTTCCTCTAGCGCTCCCGTCCAGCCTTCATGAAAACCCGGAAATAAAATCGCGTTACCTCCCCTCCCCCACCACCCCTATTCCTATCACCGAAACGATTAACGTGATTGCTCTTGTAGTGGGAATCCAGACTGATTGTATTACCTCCTTACACCGCACGACCAAACAATCGATCATTAATTGTGGCTACTACCCTTACAGTCAAGATTTCATCTCCCTACTTCTAGTCAAAAAACGGAACCCAGGAACGGACCATTTACATTACGTCAACATTCATAAGCGGTTATCAGAACTAAAAAAAAATTATTCTATCTGGGATTAGTTGATTTTTCTAAGGACTATCATAAATGTTATTATAATTGAGTCTATTCTATTAGTATATTTAATAGGCATGCTAATATAAATTAAATGTTCAACGTATTATTTAGACGCGAATGGGTATATTTTTAGTGCGTGTAAATAAGGAATGAAGCGTTCCAATTAAGAAGTACAATTAGTGCTCGGGCGGGGCTCGCTATAAAAGGGACATGACTGCTGGATTTGTTTAGTTATTGGTCCTTCTTTTGCTGTAATAGTGTGATTTCATAGTTTGATTTCATAGTTTGATTTCATAATTTGATTTCATAGTTTGATTTCATAACTCCTTTTGTTTCCGAATAATAGTTTTACGTGGTTTAATAAAACACTATTTAATAAAACACTATTTAATAAAACACTATTAAATAAAACACTATGTAATAAAATACTATTTAATAAAACACTATATAATAAAACACTATTTGGTAAAACACTATATAATAAAACGCTATTTAATAAAACACTATTAAATAAAACACTATTTAATAAAACACAATTAAATAAAACACTATATAATAAAATACTATTTAATAAAACACTATATAATAAAACACTATATAATAAAACACTATTTAATAAAACACTATATAATAAAACACTATTTAATAAAACACTATTATATAAAACACTATTTAATAAAACACTATTAGATAAAACACTTTAATAAAACACTATTAAATAAAACACTATTAAATAAAACACTATTTAATAAAACACTATTTAATAAAACACTATTAAATAAAACACTATTTAATAAAACACTATTAAATAAAACACTATTAAATAAAACACTATTTAATAAAACACTATTTTATAAAACACTATTTAATAAAACACTATTCTTATAAACTGACATTTTCAACAGTCGAAAAAGACAGTAAACTTTTCTGCCGTTCGAAATCTTGAATGGTTCAAATTCATCCCACAATACTGAACGTATTACAAGTCTGAATCAAACAATTCTAACGTTACAAATCTGAAAGTATTCAAAACACGTTCTACTTCAATTACGCTCTAAATCTATATAAAAAAAAGTATTAAAACTGTAACAATTTTTCTGCAGCCATAAGTATAAAACCGTTCAAAAACTGCCAAGTTGACCAAGGTTAATATCGATATTACAGTCGTCAAACTTTGTAAACTTTACCTCCGCGATGAAGTCATCCAACCGCAAGTATAATTAAACTTTTAGGTAATACCATAGACTTCCTGCCTCGTGGCGTCTTTCATGTCACCAACTTCAGTGCTTTTCAAGTCCTCCAGCCTTGGTCAGTCCAGACATAGCCTTTACTCTCCCCACCGTGGCACCGTTCACTGTCACGCACATCCATGGGCGGACCAACACATCACATTGAGCGGTCCAAATATGTTGTAGATTATATTTATCTTCTTTTTCTTTAATTCATTCATATTGTCACTTTGCTGCATTAAGTCATTCATACGTGTAAGTGCCACGACGATAAGGGGTATTACCACGCTACATATTTTAATCCACCCTAGCACACCCCCATCCAAAACTATCAGTAGAGCCACTGACCTGAGGTAGGTCCAATTTCTCAGTGACGTCTGCACTTGAGTCCCATTTCCTCCATTGTCAGTACGATGAAGGGTAAAGACAGAGCCAGATTGTATCAATCATCTGATGGGCTCCGGCAGAAGTCAGCTATTTAACTCAGTAACTATTGGAGTAAGGGGTGGTGGAAGTTATCTTTGCGATGCAAGCCTTCAATCTGTCGAACAAATGATGTTATGTTTTAGTTTTTTACCACGTGTATTGCTGACACCCAAGGAGTCAAATTGTTGCACGTTTGGCCCGATGGTTTTGTTGCGGTGGTCGAAGGATTACGTTTTGGAAATGACTCTTCTACTTGAACATGGTCTACGCCCCTGAGCTGCTTATGTCGATGCCTTGTCATTTCTCCCAGTCTTCAAGAGGCAATAATCTAGTCGAGCTTCAGTAATTTCTCGCTAATGGAAGGTCTTGAGACTCTCTAACCGCTCTAAGGAGGTGGATGCTCTATCAAGAAAAGACAATGTCTAGGGAAGACCGTGTCTATAGGGAAGATTGTGTCGGATGGAGACAGTGTCTATAACAGACAATGTATCGTGAGGGTTATTTCGAGAGAAGACTATATCAAAGGATTCGGAGTAATAGACGGAAATGTTTAAGGAAGACAGTTTCTAGAACAGACAATATCAAGAAAACACAACGGCTCGATTTATTAAAGTAACTTTATATCAGAAAAGGCGAATCCTTAATTTTAAGAATCTTTTGTTGACTAATACTTTCTAAGCTTAAACCTTGCTAAATAACTTCGTTTTCTCTACTATTCTATATTTCAACTCCGCGATATTCAT
This sequence comes from Ampullaceana balthica, assembly GCA_944989445.1. Lineage (NCBI taxonomy): Eukaryota > Metazoa > Mollusca > Gastropoda > Lymnaeidae > Ampullaceana > Ampullaceana balthica. The sequence continues at coordinate 36,161 of CALYLW010001464.1, forward strand.
CAACTATGATTTGCGTTTTTACTAAGTGCATGCTCACTATTGTTGATAATCGTATTGTATTATAATTATTAACAATAATAATTAACTTTGGCCTGCGTTGCCTAGATCAATAGAAATATTAGAAAGGGCAAACAACTTTCCAAATAATGAGCCTTGAGTTGCATGCAACTTGTAAATGACTTCAGTCTTTAATATAAGATTTGATAAAGTTCCATTTTCGCAGTATAAGGTATTGCTAGCGACGGAGGCCTTCTCTATTTTCCCCTTTGTCAGACAAGTCTGTATTTAATGGATGCTTGGACGATTACAAACATGATAACCTTGGTCATAATTGATCAATCTAAAATTAGAAATTCTCAGTGTAACACCACTTACCCATTCCCATTAAAAAGAGACCCATTTTAATGATCTTTTCCCTAGAAATTGGCCCAATCAGGTCTCGAGAAGAGCTCCTCTCTGTCTGCCTGCGCTTCAACACGAGCCGGGAGATTGACAACGCATTAGATTTTTCCCCGAGCCTTGTCCGTCGAGAACACAATTATTGCCCATTTTGAATAGAACAGCCGCGCAAAGAAGGGAGGAAAATTCCCCAACAAACAGACGGATGGGTCAATGGATTCCATTGATGAAACGGAAGGGAGAGATTTTAGCCTAAAACATGCGGATGCTAATAGACGATTTAAGATGCGAAAAGAAGCACCCGAACATTCCTAGCGGTGACAGTTAAGCAGTGAATTCTTGGCGCAAGTTACGAAACCTTAGACCGGGGAGACCAGGAGAGATCTGGTCACTGGTCAACTCAATAATGAAACTTAATCATCTACACGTGTTTTACGTTGATTCCATTGCCTCCCTTATTACTGGAGATGGGGCGGAGGTAGAGAAATGCTGATGGAGTTTTGTCGTTAAGTTTATTAAAAAAATATTTTAATTGTTGTTGGCAATTAAGCTGCCGGTTGAATTTTTCAATAATCTTTCTTGGCTCAGAATAGTCAGAAATAATGATTTAAATTCCTAACAGTGGAAAAACAACAGTATAATTAGGGGAAATAATGTGAAAACATGGATTAATTTTGATTAATCGACATCGCAATAGGCTAATAGATATAAATAGAAACCATAAAGTCAAAATTCAAATTGGGGCCACGGCCCTGAGTGAATGGACATAAGGAGTTAAATGTACTATGATATTTTAATATTGGCAATAAGTTTTATGTATTAAGTTTCGTCAAGTTCCATCTATTTACCCAGCAGCCATTACATAAAATAAATTGTATATACATGTAGCTGAAAGATCGAAAAAAAGACATTTTAAGGTTCCGGGCCCTAATGAGTAGGTATTTTACGTTTAATTCCATATAGTAGTTAATTGGGACCATGGTGTTTTTGGGCACTAAATGTGGTCTAGATCCATCCGGTGGCCATAATTTAAAGAGATATGTTTCCTTAAATGCGCTATATTAGAAAGAAATATTAAATGGGCACCTGGCCCTAAACAGTACATTATATAAAAAAAATAATAAACCATATAGTTTTTTTCAGTCTGCATGATTATTGATGTATGTGCCAAGTTTAGTTGTGATCCATTAATCCCTGTAGTAACGTATGTGAGACAAAGCCCGCCACAACGTTTGCAAATTTTAGATATGATATTTTATATGTGGGATGTGTTATAGTATCGCAAAGGTGAGTTTTGTAGGGAAGAGACAATGAACACGACGATGTCAAGTGTTTTAGATATGATATTTTATATGTGGGATGTGTTATAGTATCGCAAAGGTGAGTTTTGTAGGGAAGAGGCAATGAACACGACGATGTCAAGTGTTTTAGTCATAAATGAACCTGGACACATATTTTAAACTGTTTCTTAAAATAAGTAGAAGGGGGCAGGATCTACGTCTTGATGATCAGTTGTTAGGAATGATTTTCAAACGCATGACACTGACACATTAGTAAACTGACCAATTTTAACAAAATAATAATGAAAATCATTCAAAGAACAAGAGACATATTCTATTGGTAACGCATCCAGTGTCCTGGGGTCAAACTAAGAGTTATTTGTCAATATATTCAATGAATTTCAAAACAACATCTGGTTCACTATTCTTTCGCCTGCTTGACAACTTAGTAGATATTAGTTCATTTCAAAGCGTCAGTTTTAAGAGGTAATAAACATTGACTTGATCAATGTGCAGACTAACATTAACATTACTTATGGACAAAACAAAGAATCTCAGACTGATATTGGAACGTGTAACAGCTGTGCTGAGAGCCATTGTTTTCGGTTAAGTAATTTATTTGTTTTATTCATTTTGTCTGGGCTTGGTATCCTAAAAATACAATTAACCAGTTTGTTTTCTTGGACTTCTGGTGTCTAGAATTTGTTTATCTTATTAGGCCACAGGTTCCCAAACTTTTTCGGGGGACGCCCTTTTTTTTATAAATGCCAAATAACCTGCGATCCCCAATATAATTTAAATATTTCATTAATTTTAATTAACCAGCATAAAAATTCGCAGCATATATGTTGCCGTATATACTCGTTCTATAGCCCGTTCGTTCATAAGCCGTTCGTTCATATCGGTTTTGAATTTTCAAAACCGATTATCGAATTTATTTATTATTTATTTTTAAAATCATTTCCGTACTGAAAACATAAAAAAATATTCGAACAAAATTTATTCCCGCATTTGCTGACGTTTTCATCCAATAAGACCGCCAAGGTGTGTTTATTTATAAGTTTTGAGCGTTCCGTGCAGTGTATTCGTAAATTAATACATTTATTGTTTGGCGAAAAGTGTGACGTCATTGCGTTCATTTGATGTCCGAAATCGACAAAAATAGACGTAATAAATGCAGTCTCTATTGTCCTAATCATGATGTAGGCTAGACATAAAATGCATTTCCCACATTACGTATTGCGTATGACATCATTTCATTAATTCCACCGTTTCCACACCATCTTCACCAGCCCTAGGAACAGCTCTGGGTGGGACGGCATTTCCTTAACTCCACGAAACGTGCAACGTTTTCAGCCACTGGACGTTTGATAAGCGATATGCGTAACCGGCTCCTTCCAGAGCACGCTGATTCACTAGTTTAAAAAAAATAATAAGAAACAGGATTTGTTTGATGTGTAATTTTATTTGAAATTATTTTGACTTTAATTATTTTTAAAAAGATATTTTTTTAAAATCTATGGACATTTCGTATCTATTGTTTGTTTCCTATTTCTACCAAGCCTGATTGCAACTCAGTTAATTTATTTTTGTTTATTAATAATTTTATGTTGCTTAATAAATAAAGTTTTGTTTAATAAACATACTGTAGATCTGTGACTGTTTAACTGTGACTTTCTTTACAAGCTCCAATGATAAAGTAATCATCGTCTTCCTTACAACCAACACCAATTAATAGCTCACCCCTCGCATTACTCAGAATTCATTGACAATATTTATGTGTATCGGCGGTGTGGCAGCAACTGAGCGTCAAGTCGAGCACGTGGCTTTCTTTGCAAACAATTATGATATATATATATATATATATATATATATATATATATATATATATATATCTCGCAATTAATAGCTCAACCATCCCTTCAATCAGATTTCATTGATACAACGGTGTGGCCGCAAAGGAGTGAGCGTATAGGAGTATACCCACGTCCCACGTCCGCATTGATAGATTTATGAGTCTATGACCACCCAACATTGGAGTAGCCTAACTGTAACATGCTAAATTATGGTGCATCTTATTTACCGTAGGCACCCTAAGATTCTGAACACACTGCAACAGTTATAAGAATATATTGCTATGAAGTCTGCGGTAAAACGATAACCGGTTTAAAATCGGATTTGCATAACCGATAATCGGTTTGCCAAAAAATTTATTTATTTTTTTTAAAATTAACATCCCTAATATCAACACTCAAATGGAATTGCTCGAAAGTCAAGCATAGTGACGTTTTGGTATGAATGATGAATACCATGCCAGAATTGTGTATGCAATTTACGCGCCGAGGAACTGTTCCGAAAATCCAAAGAATTCATCTTTTAATTTATCGTGAATTCTGGGTACGTCCAGAAAAGAGGAGAATGGATTTCGTGTCAATGCAGTTTCTTCTTCTTTCAGCTCTCGGAATTAACGTTTAAGTTTTGTTCAAGAGATTCTATTATTTCACCCTCTGTTTCATCTACCACACAGCAGACTTTCTCAAACTTCTTCTTTCATTTTGTTTTTGCTTGGATAAACATGCCTTGATTTTATATTAAAATGCCCAGTCTGTTCCTCTTTCAAATTTTCATTTATTTCACCCTCTGTTTCATCTACCACACAGCAGACTTTCTCAAACTTCTTCTTTCATTTTGTTTTTGCTTGGATAAACATGCCTTGATTTTATATTAAAATGCAGAAATATTCGTTTCCTTTCCATAAAGTTTCAGGTTAAACCCGATTTGCTGTTTTAATGTATCTGCTAGATATGCATGCTACTCGTCTGGTATTAGAGGTTACCTTTCGTCTGGTATTAGAGGTTACCTTTCATCTGGTATTAGAGGTTACCTTTCATCTGGTATTAGAGGTTACCTTTCGTCTGGTATTAGAGGTTACCTTTCGTCTGGTATTAGAGGTTACCGTTCGTCTGGTATTAGAGGTTACCGTTCGTCTGGTATTAGAGGTTACCTTTCGTCTGGTATTAGAGGTTACCGTTCGTCTGGTATTAGAGGTTACCGTTCGTCTGGTATTAGAGGTTACCTTTCGTCTGGTATTAGAGGTTACCTTTCGTCTGGTACTAGAGGTTACCGTTCGTCAGGGCTGCGTGCCTTATCACTAGATCCCTTTACCTCCGTTTATGGTCAATATACCTCTTACAACAAACTTACATCTTATCTATTTATATTTGGTTTGGGCGGAAAACTGAGGGATGAGATCCGATTCAACTAGACTAAAATAGCCGAACAATGTTACTTTAGTCACTGTTACATATTGTTTAACAGGATCATTATCTGTAATGTAGAATTTTACTTTTCTATTGCCTTTAACTTTTTAAAATAATTTGCCAATAGATTTTCTTTTCCTGAATACACAGGAAGAATGAAGTACATTGTAATTAAATGTGGAGTACGGGTCCGTGTTTGTTTTTCTTTTAAGCTTTAGAAGAACCAAGAATCGATGGCAAGTCTATTGGACCTGATAGTTCCTCTGATGGCAAGTCTATTGGACCTGATAGTTCCTCTGATGGCAAGTCTATTGGACCTGATAGTTCCTCTCATTTATTGATGGGTCGTTGCGAGTTTTGTCGTATTACCGTCTTTTCAAAAGATTTATTAAAATTAGATTAAATTGGAGGTGAAGAATACTCAATTTAAATCAGTAGAAATAGCAATATAGGGGCACGTGACCGAATACTTTACACGAACTGAACACCCAACGAATCGACCGGTCATGAAAATCTGTAAAGGAGCCAAATAAACGCCATAACGGGACTCCTCGTCATATTATAGATATAAATAATAATAAAATTTATTTAAACTAGATTTATGATTTTAATATTAATTTATTCAATCTTCATCTTCGTAAGTGGGAAAAGTCCATAATGACCATATCCATCTAGTACGGTGGTTCCCAACCTTTTTTGAATGGCGACCCCTTTTAATAAAGGCCATGTGACCCGCGAACCACCAGGAAATTTAAACAAGTCATTTTTAATAACGTTTTTACAAAATATCATATCATATAACATATTACCTTACATCACTGGATCCAAGACTTCCTTTTGGGTAGGGAGAAAACTGTAATAAATAATGGATCAAAATCTGCACCAATAACGGTTAACTCAGGAGTTCCACAAGGAACTGTGCTAGGTCCCTTACTCTTTTTAATTTATATAAATGATTTACCCAACAACATCTCAAAAGGAACAAAAGTTAGGTCATTTTGCTGATGATTGTATAATCTATAGAACAATTAAATCAGAACAAGATAGCAAAATTTTACAAAAAGACTTAGCTGAATTGACAAAATGGGAAACTAACTGGAGCATGTCTTTCCACCCAGAAAAGTGTCAACTGTTAAGAGTAACAAAGGAAAAGCAACAAATAAATTCAAAATATTTCATTCCTGGAAAAGAACTGACCCAAACTAAAGATGCAAAATACTTAGGAGTCTCAATAAATGAGAAACTATCATGGAATCCCCATGTCAATGAAGTTATTAAAAAATCAAACAAAACCTTAGGCTTTATAAAAAGAAACTTTAACAAATGTATTAGAGATATAAAACTAAAATGCCACCTCACTTTGGTGAGACCTGTACTAGAATATGCATCTTCTGTATGGGAGCCATCCACCAAAGAAAACATTGATAAACTAGAACAAATTCAAAAAAGAGCTGCCAGATTCATTACTGGAGAATATTCAAAACTGACAAGAAAACACCATTATTTAAATCATTAAACCTTGAAACACTAGAGGATAGAAGAACCAAGAGTAAAGTAGTAATCATACATAAAGCAATTAATTCTAATTTGTAAATACAACACAAAGATAACTTAATACAACCCTCAGATAGACATAAGGATAAAAACACCTTTCTTGAAATTTTTTAACAATTTTTCACGCCCCCCCCCCTTTTTTAAATATTAAAAACGATTTACGCACACCTTCTTTACATCGCTGCGTAAAATTCTCATTATGACAGAGTTCAGGGGCGTAAATAAAGGCTGTATTTGCGCAGCGTGAGGTCTACAGATATTTTTTTTAAAATGCATATTTAACCGCGAGATGCAAACATCTGAACTTGTGATTTGTTTCACAATCATTATTTAATAATGTCCCTGGAGTTAATGAGGATAAAACACGGACAATCTCAGTCATATAAAAAGTTCGCTTTTTAAATAAAATTGTATGTACTTGTACATTCAATTAAGCTTCCTCAATGGCTGCCAAGCAAGTTTTTCGCGCTTTCCCCCTTCTTTAAAAAAACAAACAGTTGGTTAAAAGTTAAAAGTATGTATTTATGTGTGTGTGTGTGTGTGTGGGAGGCGCGGTTTTCTTATACTAGCCGATATACGACGGCTTAGATGACTATGAAAAGATAAATGTATTATGTAAAGATACATTGATATCTCTTCCATGACATCGTTTAATTTCAAATTATAATCAAATTCATAATGTTTACATTTTTTATTTTCTGTTCAATGTTTTTTTTTCTTTTCGTTTATCCATGTTATTTAGGAACATTTATAAGTAAAGTATGTTTGTTATCCAACGTCTAACCCCACTGCTGTGAGATATCAAACACAAAGTGGTTTTGACACCCTCCACTGGGCTGGGGGGGGGGAGGGGGCAGCGGCGTCACTAGTGTTGGTGTCATCCAGTGCGTTAGCTCACGTTGTCACACACTCACGATTTACCCAACAGACCTTCTCCGAGTCTGCCTGTGCCAAATAACGGGAACATACAGAAGTTTACATGTTGGTGTCACCCCTTGTGATGATGTCACCCCCGTAGTGACGCCTCTAGGGTTGGGTCAATAAGGAACATTTTATTAAGGGTATACCAGATTTCGGCTCCGTCTACGGCAAATTAGGAATCCGGCCATTTTTACAAATCTGGCTCCGGCGCCGGTCGGATTTCACTTTATAAATCCGGCCTAATCCGGCTCCGGTCGGATTTCAAAAAAATAAAACTTAGAATCCGGTACACCCCTTATTTTAGTAGACGACATCTTTTTCCCTAATTTATGAAAATGGATTTGAATGATTCTAAAATTCCCATAACTAAAAGATAACAAAATTTACAATTATTCGACTTTTCCCTGCGTTTGTTTCTCCCATGAGGAATGTAGATCGCCTGTTCGAGAGTATTCAATCCCAAACATATTTATTTTCTTTTTCTGCCCCAAGAAAAAAGAACACTAAAATGATTAGCACCTGAAAAACTGGCTGTAATTTTCTTCTTTGCACAAATCATATGCCGGCTATCAACTGCAGACCAGCGCCTGATATTTCTTGACTTTTATTCTGAGAAAATTCCTCTTATCTCTTTAACGATTGTTTATGAAAGATGCATGATCTTTACCGGTACGTTTTAAGCTGATATTTGAATAATTACAGATACAACGTTAATTAAGATCTCAGAATCCTATAAGCCATTAGAAAGACGTATAAGAAAATAGTTATGAAAATAGTTTTTATTTCTCTGTTTCCTTGGAACACTTGATTGCAATATGTTTAGGAACTGACATATCATACATGAATTTACGATCTTACTTAAAAATTAAAGATAAAGCATACCAACAAATAATTTACAATGGGGTTAGAACTTTATATATTGTAAATACAATTTTTCTTTATTAAAATTTCAACGAGGAGATGTTACATCTCAATAACTAGCCCCATCTTTGTTAAGTCACTACATTTATGAAATTAAGATTTGAAATTCTAATATCATTATTATCAACCTCATATTTAGCTTTCAGCTTTCCCTATAAAACTTTAACTAAAACTATATCACACATTTGTTTCGTGAGTCCAAATTTTATTTTATGTAAGAAATATTTCATACAAAATTATATAAAGTTAATCGTTGAAGTGAAATGAGGGATATACAAACACATGGAAATAAATGAAATGATCTAAATAGTGTTTCTGGATTCATTTCCTGCAACAACAACAAAACATCAGTATCACAATACGGATTTGTTTTCGTCAATACATCATGGCTCACATCTTTGAGGTTTATTTCACTATTGTGTTTCAATGAATTTCCTTCTTCGTGTTACATCTTTGAACCATACAGTAACAGTTTTTAGCAAGGGATAATATTTGCCTTTCGAAAGTATTAAAATTGTCAAGAGAGCTGAGATTTTCTAAAATGTAATGTTTATCTAGACACGGCTATTGAGTGTATACAAGACACACTGTATCCCAATAGGCAATATTTATTTAGATACCGTCTGGTGATAGTATTCAGGACACACTGTATCTCAATAGGCAATATTTATTTAGATACCGTCTGGTGATAGTATTCAGGACACACTGTATCCCAATAGGCAATATTTATTTAGATACCGTCTGGTGATAGTATTCAGGACACACTGTATCCCGATAGGCAATATTTATTTAGATATCGTCTGGTGATAGTATTCAGGACACACTGTATCCCAATAGGCAATATTTATTTAGATACCGTCTGGTGATAGTATTCAGGACACACTGTATCCCAATAGGCAATATTTATTTAGATATCGTCTGGTGATAGTATTCAGGACACACTGTATCCCAATAGGCAATATTTATTTAGATACCGTCTGGTGATAGTATTCAGGACACACTGTATCCCAATAGGCAATATTTATTTAGATACCGTCTGGTGATAGTATTCAGGACATACTGTATCCCAATGAAGAATGTTGTCTATAGGCATTTACAGGCGATGACCAACCAGAACTCGAATCGACCTCATTCACAATGAATTATACATTTCTGGTACATTTTTTCATATAAATATATAACACGTTTATTCAATGAGTCCAGAAAAGAGTTCTTCTTTTGCATTCATTTTCTGCATACAAGTCTACTGAAAACATTAGATAGTCAATTACCATCATGTAACGCACCATCAACAGATTAAGATACCATATTTTTTAACTATACGTTCAATAGATCGAGCTACCTAACATCTTAGATAACGATACCCTCTTTAAAATAGGATCAATTCAACTATAACTCTACCATCCTATTACTCTGATACCATCTCACTACCGATACCCTCTTTAAAATAGGATAAATTCAACTATAACTCTACTCTCTACACCAAACCTACTGTTTCTCTAACACCACAACTCTACTCTCTACACCAAACGTACTGTTTCTCTAACACCACAACTCTACTCTCTACACCAAACCTACTGTTTCTCTAACACCACAACTCTACTCTCTACACCAAACCTACTGTTTCTCTAACACCACAACTCTACTCTCTACACCAAACCTACTGTTTCTCTAACACCAAAACTCTACTCTCTACACCAAACCTACAGTTTCTCTAACACCACAACTCTACTCTTTACACCAAAACTACTGTTTCTCTAACACCAAAACTCTACTCTCTACACCAAACCTACTGTTTCTCTAACACCAAAACTCTTTTCTCTACACCAAACCTACTGTTTCTCTAACACCAAAACTCTTTTCTCTACACCAAACCTACTGTTTCTCTAACACCAAAACTCTACTCTCTGGTCTAGACCCAACTAAAGTTGCGAGTCCTGGAGAAACAGAACGAGGAGCTGAAGAGAGGAAAATTGAATTCTAGCACGCACCAAGATCAGTTCAAGAGCAGACAACTGTTGTCTGACATCCAATCAGACTCTGGCTATTTCTTTGCAAATTGACAGAAATTAGGAACATATGAAGCACGAATCCCCATCACAGAAGGAAAGGAAAAAAAAATCACACAAATATTTTGAGTATATTTTCAATGTTAATATTCCCATCTTTGATTACCACTGTGTCAGCAGACAATGCTTACTAACTCCACTAGATGCAACTATATTGACTCTTAACAATAAACAGATTGTGATTAGTAATTAAAAAACCTACCGTTACCTACATACGAAAATAAAGCCTGTTTAAAGCAAGGGCCACGGATAATAATTACATTACATGGATGGAAAACTAAAGGGATTAGATACATGTGATGACTTATAAAGATTGGGCTATTTATGAAACTTAACATGTTTTTCCTTTAAAAATTTTTAAAGTATAAAATGTTGTCTCTACAAGACATTCATTTATTGGAGGTTGTTATAGGAGACATTCTTTTATTGGAGGTTGTTATAGGAGACATTCTTTTATTGGAGATTGTTATAGGAGACATTCATTTATTGGAGGTTGTTATAGGAGACATTCATTTATTGGAGGTTGTTATAGGAGACATTCTTTTATTGGAGGTTGTTATAGGAGACATTCTTTTATTGGAGGTTGTTATAGGAGACATTCATTTATTGGAGGTTGTTATAGTAGACATTCTTTTATTGGAGGTTGTTATAGAAGACATTCTTTTATTGGAGGTTGTTATAGGAGACATTCTTTTATTGGAGGTTGTTATAGGAGACATTCATTTATTGGAGGTTGTTATAGGAGACATTCTTTTATTGGAGGTTGTTATAGGAGACATTCATTTATTGGAGGTTGTTATAGTAGACATTCTTTTATTGGAGGTTGTTATAGAAGACATTCTTTTATTGGAGGTTGTTATAGGAGACATTCTTTTATTGGAGGTTGTTATAGGAGACATTCTTTTATTGGAGATTGTTATAGGAGACATTCATTTATTGGAGGTTGTTATAGGAGACATTCATTTATTGGAGGTTGTTATAGTAGACATTCATTTATTGGAGGTTGTTATAGGAGACATTCATTTATTGGAGGATGTTATAGGAGACATTCATTTATTGGAGGTTGTTATAGGAGACATTCATTTATTGGAGGTTGTTATAGGAGACATTCATTTATTGGAGGTTGTTATAGTAGACATTCTTTTATTGGAGGTTGTTATAGAAGACATTCTTTTATTGGAGGTTGTTATAGGAGACATTCTTTTATTGGAGGTTGTTATAGGAGACATTCTTTTATTGGAGATTGTTATAGGAGACATTCATTTATTGGAGGTTGTTATAGGAGACATTCTTTTATTGGAGGTTGTTATAGGAGACATTCTTTTATTGGAGGTTGTTATAGGAGACATTCATTTATTGGAGGTTGTTATAGGAGACATTCATTTATTGGAGGTTGTTATAGTAGACATTCTTTTATTGGAGGTTGTTATAGTAGACATTCTTTTATTGGAGGTTGTTATAGGAGACATTCTTTTATTGGAGGTTGTTATAGTAGACATTCTTTTATTGGAGGTTGTTATAGGAGACATTCTTTTATTGGAGGTTGTTATAGGAGACATTCTTTTATTGGAGATTGTTATAGGAGACATTCATTTATTGGAGGTTGTTATAGGAGACATTCTTTTATTGGAGGTTGTTATAGGAGACATTCTTTTATTGGAGGTTGTTATAGGAGACATTCATTTATTGGAGGTTGTTATAGTAGACATTCTTTTATTGGAGGTTGTTATAGTAGACATTCTTTTATTGGAGGTTGTTATAGGAGACATTCTTTTATTGGAGGTTGTTATAGGAGACATTCTTTTATTGGAGGTTGTTATAGGAGACATTCTTTTATTGGAGGTTGTTAAAGGAGACATTCTTTTATTGGAGGTTGTTATAGGAGACATTCTTTTATTGGAGGTTGTTATAGGAGACATTCTTTTATTGGAGGTTGTTATAGGAGACATTCATTTATTGGAGGTTGTTATAGGAGACATTCTTTTATTGGAGGTTGTTATAGGAGACATTCTTTTATTGGAGGATGTTATAGGAGACATTCATTTATTGGAGGTTGTTATAGGAGACATTCTTTTATTGGAGGTTGTTATCGGAGAGATTAATTCCGAATTTTCAAAGCGATATTTCTTCCCGAAAGTGTCGTAGTAATTTTATTCCTCACATTATCATAGCAAGATTTCTTCCAAAAATACCGTAGTAATTTTATTCCTCACGTTATCCTAGCAAGATTTCTTCCTGAAAGTGTCGTATTAATTTTATTCCTCACATTATCATAGCAAGGTTCCTTTCTGAAATTGCCGTGATGAGATTTCTGCCACTAGAGCCTCATAGCGACATATCTTCTCGAAAGTAGCATACCCAGCTTTCTTCCCCATATTGTCATATTACCAGTAGTAGGACAAGACTATGACGTCCTATTCTCGCTTTTGTCTGGTGCAACATGTAAAATACGAACATAGGTATTCACTGTCTCGCAACGCATCCCAATACTAGTTGTACTCTAGATCAGTGTTTCTCAAACTTTTTAGTATGGCGGACCGACAGGAATTTTTCCATTTCACCGAGGACCGGTGAACTGTTTTTACTGTACTGACGTGGTAGCGAAATGTTATGTATTTTATTTTATTTGTTTCGTTTTATGTGCTTATTAACGAAAAATTTACATATGCTATAGGGTTAGTATTAATTGTTGCAAATAAGGGATTATAATTATATTTTTCTGTCCTTTCTTGATAACCTTTGCGGACCAGCTTCGGATGGCAAACGGACGGCACCGGTCCGCGGACCACCACTTCGAGAAGCACAGCTCTAGACGGACCTGTAAATATCACCGAATTTTTGCTTAGACCCGAACAGTTTGAGGTGGACAAATTAATATAAAAGTGCTGATATGCTACTTAAATCAGCTATGTGTGGGTGTGTAGGAGGGGTCAAGAGTGTGTGGGGTGTGTGCAGGGCCGGATTAAGATTGCACGGAGCCCCTGGCTGCAATCATACCTGGGGCCCGGTCCAGCAACCTTTATTTTACAATATAATATGTTTGGGGCCCTTAAATCATTGGGGGCCCCTGGCTTTAGCCCAATTAACACCCCCTTAATCCGCCATAGTGTGCGGGGAGGGGGCCATCAAAGCGGCAAAATGTTTAAGATTTTAAACAAAGTAAATGCGTTGGTCTTGGGGGTGTGTGTGGGGGGGGGGAGGCACATCAATTCAAAATAAGAAAATTAATGTTGGCATCAATGATCACACTGAACCAAATAGAAATACTGTGGGAGTGTCCCGTGTTGACATCAATGATCGCACTGAACCAAATAGAAATACTGTGGGAGTGTCCCGTGTTGATATCAATGATCGCACGTAACCAAATATAGAAATACTGTGGGAGTGTCCCGTGTTGACATCAATGATCACACTGAACCAAATAGAAATACTGTGGGAGTGTCCCGTGTTGATATCAATGATCACACTGAACCAAATAGAAATACTGTGGGAGTGTCCCGTGTTGACAGCAATGATCACACTGAACCAAATAGAAATACTGTGGGAGTGTCCCGTGTTGACATCAATGATCGCACTGAACCAAATAGAAATACTGTGGGAGTGTCCCGTGTTGACATCAATGATCACACTGAACCAAATAGAAATACTGTGGGAGTGTCCCGTGTTGATATCAATGATCGCACTGAACCAAATATAGAAATACTGTGGGAGTGTCCCGTGTTGACATCAATGATCACACTGAACCAAATAGAAATACTGTGGGAGTGTCCCGTGTTGATATCAATGATCACACTGAACCAAATAGAAATACTGTGGGAGTGTCCCGTGTTGATATCAATGATCACACTGAACCAAATAGAAATACTGTGGGAGTGTCCCGTGTTGACATCAATGATCACACTGAACCAAATAGAAATAATGTGGGAGTGTCCCGTGTTGGCATCAATGATCACACTGAACCAAATAGAAATACTGTGGGAGTGTCCCGTGTTGACATCAATGATCACACTGAACCAAATAGAAATACTGTGGGAGTGTCCCGTGTTGACATCAATGACCACACTGAACCAAATAGAAATACTGTGGGAGTGTCCCGTGGGCTTGGTTGTGTAATCGCAAATCTTTTTTATTTTTTTAACGGTGTCTTGGTAGAAAATTTTGTTTTATGATATCTATAAGGTACGATGTTTTAATTACATGTACTTCAAACTTCAACCCAAAGGTATTACTTACTTTTGTTTGCACAAATTATCTTCAGCACATACAAAATACACATAATTTAGGATAATACCCTAAAAAACATTATATTATTAGACTTTGCTTCAGTTCAAAACAATTTTTTCTCTAGCATAAAAAAGCGTGTAAAAAAGCTTTCTTGGTGATAAAAATGCCGTAAAAATGGTGATGACTGAGTGAGTACGCAAATCATATTTTACAGATTTGGCAACTAATGTGTTTTTATCTACATCCGGTCTTTTTTTTCTAAGTCTAAGGGAGAGTATTCGCTACGAACGTGCCATCTGACGAATCTATGATGAACAGGTGGGATGATTAAAAAACTAAATATTTTGTTACTTTTTCAATTTAACAGTTCTTCAATTAGGATGTTGAATTTGTATGATAATGATATGACTTCCCTACTTCGTTTGTCTATTTGATGAGTGTTGTTAGGATGTTCAGTTTATATATTACTTCCCTGCCTCGTTGGTCTATTTGATGCGTGTTTGAAATCAGACGGTGCAAACCAGTAGTGAAGTACTGAATATCATCTTTTATTTTTAATTAAAAAATCAACTCTTTCTCTTGTTTGAATTTCTTTCTCAAATAAATGAAATGTTTGATCGTTACCAATGCAGTTTCCAGCCTTGAAACGCCTTCAATAAGCTGCCCACATTAATTAATAAATATTTATATTTACTATTTTTTTAAACGGTCTTAATAATCTCATTTAGCGGAGATTATAATTTCATATTTTAAAAATAGATACTTTGACCGACCAACTATTGTGGGCAATGGTTACATACATCTCATTGTAGACAGATTTACTCGCGCCTCCATTTAATGCCCCCATAGTGCTCTGGGACTACCTTCCCGCGTAGTGGTCTCGGACTAGCTGCCCCCGTAGTGCTCTGGGACTAGCTGCCCCCGTATTGCTCTCGGACTAGCTGCCCCCGTAGTGCTCTGGGACTACCTTCCCGCGTAGTGGTCTCGGACTAGCTGCCCCCGTAGTGCTCTGGGACTAGCTGACCCCCCAGTAGTGCTCTGGGACTAGCTGCCCCCAGTGCTCTGGGACTAGCTGCCCCCGTAGTGCTCTGGGACTAGCTGCCCCCGTAGTGCTCTGGGACTAGCTGACCCCCAGTAGTGCTCTGGGACTAGCTGCCCCCAGTGCTCTGGAACCAGCTGCCCCAGTAGTGCTGTGGGACTAGCTGCCCCCGTAGTGCTCTGGGACAGCTGCTCCCTAGTGTTCTGAGACTAGCTGCCCCCGTAGTGCTCTGAGACTAGCTGCCCCCGTAGTGCTCTGGGACTAGCTGCCCCCGTATTGCTCTGGGACTAGCTGCCCCCGTAGTGCTCTGGGACTAGCTGCCCCCGTATTGCTCTTGGACTAGCTGCCCCCGTAGTGCTTTGGGACTAGCTGCCCCCGTAGTGCTCTGGGACTAGCTTCCCCCGTAGTGCTCTGGGACTAGCTGCCACGTAGTGCTCTGGAACTAGCTCTGCTGTCAATGACTTCACGTCCCCCACATGCGCCCCTTCTCCAAATGCCCTCGGATCTGGTCCCCAAGACGGAGAATGTTTACTCGTGTCCTCTACTAAAAATGTTGAACCCAGTTAGTTGGAGAGCCAATTAGTACAGATCAGCAGTTTTTGTGCTAGAGTTGCAGGGCAGCAAGCATGTAGTTGGATTACCCTAAAACTGTTGCACTGAGCACGAGGTGAGCTGCTCAGTCTGACGACCATTTGAGACCGATGTACTCATTACATCAGTTGACGAGGACATGTCAAGGGCTCTAAACGGTTCGTCCCCCGACTTCGTGGAGACTAATTGGTGACTGCCCTGCGGCTTAACTGGTCATAATTTTCGTTAGCAAAGATGTACGCACAAAACGCAACGACTAACTCAGTGGAGCATCTCTCTTTCCCTCCTCCCCCCCTCTCTCTCTATCTCTCTCTCTCTATCTCACTCTCTCTCTCTCTCATTCTCCCTCTCACTATTCCCCCTCTATCTCTCTCTCCTCAAATTTGATAACGCAATAATGCAGTATTTAAGAGTGTGACATGTAACTTATTTTGTCAAAAATGTAGGTCGAACATGCTATTGAGGGCAGGGCAAGGTGATCTTCCAAATTAAACAAACCGTAAAAACAAAAATTTGAAAATAAATCCCTTATATATGAGACAAAACTAAAAGTATTGATTATGTTCAATATAATACGCACCGCGGGACAAACATTTTCAGACTAAACGTGACTGAACTTCCCTTCCTGTTAAACACGGGGATGTGGTCATCGATGGCTAAAGTGAACTCCAGTGACACGTGGAGAACAACTATAGCAGACGGCTCCATATGCTATATAGAGATAAACTAAACAATTCATTAATTTAATTACGGTACATATATTAGGTCGATCTGAAATTTTGATACAATGCATTGTTAGGTGACACAAGTGTATGTGCAAAAGTTCAGCTCGATAGGATCACGGGAAGTGGGTCATTGACCGTCTACGACAGACAGAGATCACGACAAGACGGTGAAGTTAATATAAGGGATTTAAAAGTGGACATCAATAATGCAAGGGTCATTTTGATGTTCCACATGTTTCGTACCTAAATTTCTTTAGCTACGCCAGCGGTTCTAGAATTTAAATTTGTTCTTTTTAGTTTCAGTGCCCTTGCTTTTTGCCACACCAAATGTATCAAATTCTAAGACTACATTTCTATAAGATACATAGTGATTATATTTTGTATATAACAAAGGATTTCCCCTTTAACTATTGTCGTTCCCAGGGACATGTTGCATCCCAAGCGCATATTTAGATAACCAATGGGCTCGACAAATACTTGGCTCCACGCCTCTGAACTATAATAATAAAAAAGAAATCCCGTTTGAGATGGGACAGTGAATCTCCGTACCTCCGAGAAGATAATTTCAAACACAAAATTAAGTACGGTATTAATTATTTATTAATCAATTATTAATTTATCTTTAAATTATCCCAAATATTTCTAACCAGCTCCCCGTACGCTACACAATTTGTTCAACTTTAACCCCTTTGACCTATCATATTTTACCACCAACTCCCCCTTATTTTAAACCACAGTTTTATTAGACCAATCTTTAAATTTCTTTTGAACCATAGAACTAGTATAGCGATCAACCGAACAAGATGAATGTCTGAGAGTTGTGTATGTAATGACGTACTTTGATTTGGAGTGCTACCCTAGTGTGAGTCGTGATGTACGAGAGAGAGAGAGAGACAGAGAGAGAGAGAGAGAGAGAGAGAGAGAGAGAGAGAGAGAGAGAGAGAGAGTGAGTGAGTGAGTGAGTGAGTGAGTGAGTGAGTGAGTGAGTGAGTGAGTGAGTGAGTTAGTTTGGTGATGTTCATGAATAATGGGTAAGTTTAATGATTGACGGAGGGATTGCCCACCATCAATAATAAGCACATTAAACATCCGTCTGTTTTATTGAAATAATTACCCTGAGCACTGAGTGGAGCCAGAGCTGACAAAAATTAATACGGGTTGAAGCTGGGCCGAAAATAGCCTGGTCCGAATTCGTGGTCAATAGTTTATTACACTTCTCAAAAAGAGGTGGCTGGAAGGCATCACGCCTAGCCCCAAAAATTTGTTTATGCCGCCCGTGCCTGGCTCATGGAACAACAACGGTTTCTTATTTAAAATCATAATCACACTTTATTTATGATTTATGATTCTCAGTCATCCGGTATGCCTTTCAGGTGAATGTTTGACCAATCTTTTAACGTTATGACTTTCAGGTGAATGTTTGACCAATCTTTTAACGTTATGACTTTCAGGTGAACGTTTGACCAATCTTTTAACGTTATGCCTTTCAGGTGAACGTTGGAACAAACTTTTAACGTTATGCCTTTCAGGTGAACGTTGGACCAAACTTTTAACGTTATGCCTTTCAGGTGAACGTTGGACCAAACTTTTAATGGCCTTAATAAAAACAAATCTTATGAGGTAATTCTGGGTATTGGGGGACTGAGTGAGGCATCCATGTCCTCATTATTACGAATATTCTAAACGGATGAGTTTTTAAAATCCCTTATATTAACTTCACCGCCGTCTCTCTCTGTCGTTCTGTCGTCATTTCTCTCTGTCTTGGGCGGGCGGAAAAACAAAAGTAAAAAATGACCCATTTCCCGTGATCTGATCGAGCTGAAATTTGGCACATGGACCCGTCTCACCTAACAATGCATCGTATCAAAATTTCAGATCGATCGAACGTACCGTAATTAAATTAATGCATTTTTAGTTTATCCTAATATAACGTATGTAATTCAAATTCACTGTTTGTTATTGTTTTTTTTCACGTGAGATCTCAGTTCGCGCGTTGACGCGACCCATCGAAGTACCGGCGTGCTTTTGTATACATTTTACGTGTCATGCTGAGCTCGGTCCCTGAAGCAAAGTTGAGTTAAGACAATTTCAGTCTGTAAATGTTTGTCGCGTTTGAAAATAATCAATACTGTTAGTTATGTCTCATATATAAGGGATTTATAGTCAAAAACTTTGTTTTTACGGGTTTGTTTTATTAAATCCCTTATTTTAACTTCACCGCCGTCTCTTGGTCCGTTGGTCGGGCGGAAAAATAAAAGTAAAAAATGACCCACTTCCCGTGATGCTATCGAGCTGAAAGTTTGCAAATAGACTCGTGTCACCTAACAATGCATGGTATCAAAATTTGAGATCGATCGAATGTAACGAAATTAAATTAATGCATTTTTAGTTTATCTCTATGTAACTCTATATAGCCGTCTGCTATTCACGTTTCACTGGAGTTCACTCCAGCCATCAATGACCCCATTCCGTATTTTACAGGAAGGGGAGTTCAGTCAGTTTCAGTCTGTAAATGTTTGTTGCGCGTTGCATATTATATTGCACATAATCAATACTTTTAGTTATGTCTCATATATAAGGGATTTATAGTAAAAACTTTGTTTTTACGGTTTGTTTAATTTTCACATGTTGTTATTTCTTCTTTGTATCCAAATCTCCCGTACAACTCGGTTTGTCGCTGAGCGATTGCTGTGATAATTTGAAATGATAAGCTGTCGTAGTAACTGATAGGGAAGTTGATTTTATTACCGTCTTGCTGTTGTCAGTCGTTCACTGAGCGATGCTGATTTCCTATCAACACTAATTCGACGTTTTATATGGTAAGTAGTATTAGATATCAGATTGGTGAAATATACAGATATTATATAAACTATCCATATAGCAGACTTAGGACAAAGAATATCAGTGATATAATAAAGATAAATTCCTTTATGGATAAAAAAGAACATTGTATGGGTTACATGTAGATTTTCATATTCAGGCTATAATACATACAGTTTTTAGCTATTACATTAGCGTTAATTTCATAATACCTTTTTTAAATTAAAAAAAAGAATAGTCGATTAATTAATGTTTAGGACATGACAGAAACACATACCTAGAACTTTGTCAGTCTAAGAACGAAATTTCGACCGTCCCATCTCGTCTATGTGGTACACCACATTATGAAGCCACAACAGTAAGTGTACAAGTGTAACAATACTGTATGGTTTGCCCATGTTTTATGGCGAGTAGGAGCTACTGTAAAAACTCAATCTTCAAATATCCACAACATCGTATTTTAGCAGATAAACAATAGATGTAAAAAGCGCATCTCATATAATCTTCGTTCACTCCTACTTCACTGTACAGCAATCAACCCGCTACACAAATCATATAATCTTCGTTCACTCCTACTTCACTGTACAGCAATCAACCCGCTACACAAATCATATAATCTTCGTTCACTCCTACTTCACTGTTCGCCAATCAGCCCGCTATACAAATCATATAATCTTCGTTCACTCCTACTTCACTGTACAGCAATCAATCCGCTACACAAATCATATAATCTTCGTTCACTCCTACTTCACTGTACAGCAATCAACCCGCTACACAAATCATATAATCTTCGTTCACTCCTACTTCACTGTACATCAATCAACCCGCTACACAAATCATATAATGTTCGTTCACTCCTACTTCCCTGTACAGCAATCAATCCGCTACACAAATCATATAATCTTCGTTCACTCCTACTTCACTGTACAGCAATCAATCCGCTACACAAATCATATAATCTTCGTTCACTCCTACTTCACTGTACAGCAATCAACCCGCTACACAAATCATATAATCTTCGTTCACTCCTACTTCACTGTACAGCAATCAATCCGCTACACAAATCATATAATCTTCGTTCACTCCTACTTCACTGTACAGCAATCAACCCGCTACACAAATCATATAATGTTCGTTCATTCCTACTTCACTGTACAGCAATCAACCCGCTACACAAATCCGCCGTTGATTTCAATAGTATCAGTAATATTCATATTCATTTCCTTTGAAGAGAAATTCCATAAATTTGTCATGAAATATTTCTTGGTCCAAATGGGAAATTACCATAATAAAAATTATTTTTTAAAAAGAACTCATCCGAGGAAAACATCCCGTCTGCATCTGTAGATGTGATCTATAAACTTTTACATGTTTCTTTGTATTTTTACAAATATGTTCTAAAAATAGATATGCACACAATTGACCCCTCAAGAAATAAAACCTTAATGTTAACACCCCCTCCCCCTAGCGTCAGTACGGCACATGTCTGGGCTGGAGTTATTTTGTCCCATTCCCATGATATAAATTTGCACCTCCGCCATACGGCCAACATTTACGACTTTCCCCGAGAGATCTATTGCTGAAACTTAGCTGCAGTCAAAGGATGCTGCTGGATTGGGTTCCTCACTTTAGTAGTTTTACACCAGTGATACTCCGGACATTTTCTTCGCACACATCAATTTTTTTCTGCGAATGCAATGCGATCATGTCTAAGTCTAAGAGAGTTTGTTCTGTAAATATGGTTATGTGAGGTTGGCGTGTATGATGTTCTGTTCATGTGAGGTTGGCATGTAGGTTCTGTTAATGTGAGGTTGGTGTCTAGGTTGTTCTGTTAATGTGAGGTTGGTGTCTAGGTTGTTCTGTTAATGTGAGGTTGGTGTCTATGTTGTTCTGTTAATGTGAGGTTGGCGTGTAAGTTGTTCTTTTAATGTAAAGTTGGCGTGTAGGTTGTTTTCCTAATGTGAGGTTGTCGTGTAGGTTGTTCTGTAAATCTGGTTAATGACTTTGAGTTTGTTGTTTAAAAAAACAAAAAACTATCGAGGAATTCCGCTGTTGGTAAAGGTTGGTACTACTTCGATCTGATGTGGTCCGTAGATTAATTCTATATAGTCCTACTACAAAACATACCCGTCGTTGTTCTGATGTGGTCCGTAGATTAATTCTATATAGTCCTACTACAAAACATACCCGTCGTTGTTCTGATGTGCATTTGTGAAAAAACAACTTTTTACTTGAAACTTCTAAAACTTTTTAGTGGACTAATTCGCCTGATAACTAATTACAATAACAAGAACTTTAGAAACTTCAACTGAATTTGTATCCCGTATATATAGTTTCTTTTATAAAATATAAAGTGAAATGTACGTGACTGAAATTGTTTCCTGAAATTGTTCCGTGTGAACATGCAAGCAATGACTTAACGAGTTTCATATTCTAAAAGATACATGTAACCGTTCAGGGATACATTTGAAATAAATAAACAAACTAACGACTTCACATGCACTACGTACGAACAGATCTACTCTATAAACAAATAACCCACATTACTCTCAGCCACTGGTTACCACTGGACTACGTACGAACAGATCTACTCTATAAACAAATAACCCACATTACTCTCAGCCACTGGTTACCACTGGACTACGTACGAACAGATCTACTCTTTAAACAAATAACCCACATTACTCTCAGCCACTGGTTACCACTGGACTACGTACGAACAGATCTACTCTATAAACAAATAACCCACATTACTCTCAGCCACTGGTTACCAAATCACCTGCATGCACGCTACTGAAATATGTGTTACATCTAATATAATGGGGATGTGGTGCATCTAATATAATGGGGAAGTGGTGCCTCTAATATAATGGGGAAGTGGTGCCTCTAATTTAATGGGGAAGTGGTGCATCTAATATAATGGGGAAGTGGTGCCTCTAGTATAATGGGGAAGTGGTGCATCTAATATAATGGGGAAGTGGTGCCTCTAATTTAATGGAGAAGTGGTGCATCTAATATAATGGGGAAGTGGTGCATCTAATATAATGGGGAAGTGGTGCATCTAATATAATGGGGAAGTGGTGCATCTAATAATGGGGAAGTGGTGCATCTAATATAATGGGGAAGTGGTGCATCTAATATAATGGGGAAGTGGTGCATCTAATATAATGGGGAAGTGGTGCATCTAATATAATGGGGAAGTGGTGCATCTAATATAATGGGGAAGTGGTGCATCTAATATAATGGGGAAGTGGTGCATCTAATATAATGGGGAAGTGGTGCATCTAATATAATGGGGAAGTGGTGCATCTAATATAATGGGGAAGTGGTGCATCTAATATAATGGGGTAGTGGTGCATCTAATATAATGGGGAAGTGGTGCATCTAATATAATGGGGAAGTGGTGCATCTAATATAATGGGGAAGTGGTGCATCTAATATAATGGGGAAGTGGTGCATCTAATATAATGGGGAAGTGGTGCGTCTAATATAATGGGGAAGTGGTGCGTCTAATATAATGGGGAAGTGGTGCGTCTAATATAATGGGGAAGTGGTGCATCTAATATAATGGGGAAGTGGTGCATCTAATATAATGGGGAAGTGGTGCATCTAATATAATGGGGAAGTGGTGCATCTAATGTAATGGGGAAGTGGTGCATCTAATATAATGGGGAAGTGGTGCATCTAATATAATGGGGAAGTGGTGCATCTAATATAATGGGGAAGTGGTGCATCTAATATAATGGGGAAGTGGTGCATCTAATATAATGGGGAAGTGGTGCATCTAATATAATGGGGAAGTGGTGCATCTAATATAATGGGGAAGTGGTGCATTTAATATAATGGGGAAGTGGTGCCATACAGATAAACACCTTTGTTAAAGTTGTGCACCGGTCTTATTGAGGCTTAAGAAAAATATAAGGGGACATAACATCCATGTGACAAAACGATTTTGACTCTCTGCACGACAAAATACATGTATTTTAGTAGCTTTGGTAAGATGTGATTATGGCTAAAATTTCTAGAACCCATGTGTAGGTCACAAACTGTGACCTTATCCAATTCGTTTACGATCCATGGTTTTGTTTTCTTTTAAATTAATCGACCAACTCACAAGCCTACTTAAATTAAGCGTCATGTGACAGAAAAAGACAGACTGTTTTCCAAAAAGTTTACATGTATTCTTCCCTAGAAAAAAAATCATTCACTTTTACGTTCTGCTATATAGATAAGGAATTTTTTGTTTAAAAAAATGAATATTTTGGGGTATAAATTTCTTATACCCATAAATTAAACTTCTGTCTATCCCTATGTTAAGTCTTTGGCTCCTGGCTCCCAGTTTTCGAACCAGTGCTGAGCATGGCCCCGAAGAAGCTATTTTCTCCAGCAATATTTTTGTTAGCCGCGTCCTGCATTAGACGCTAGAGACGAGCACACGTCCTTTCAGGCAAGACGAGCCGCAGACATTGTTTCGACCCATACACTCCCTGGATTAACCGGAACTGTGAAAGAGATCACGTGGAATTAGGAAACAAAGGTGGGAGAAGATGGCTCCGCTCAAAGGAAAAATCTGCTGCATCTCGTTGTCTTCGCTTGGAGGGAGAATGAACAACGGGGCAGGCGGGTTGGCAGGAGAGATTGAAAGGTGACGTAAGGAGAGCGTATTAACGTTGAGGGGAGGAGGCGAACAGGCCGTGGCAAGGGGAAAAAAGCCAATGATTATTATGCATGTGGATTTAACAAATGATCGAAGTTTCTGGAAGCTGATGTGTCAGGGCCTTTGATAGAGAATGAGTTACGTGAGTGCACGAGAGAGATAAGGGACAAAACTGCAGGGGACATTTTAGGAGAAGGTTGTTTACGTTGCCTCCTCGTCTAAAGCCTTAAGAAGACGGCTGTTGGGATTAGGCTGTAAAAAAATGGGTTGCTATCCTAGCACCAGCGAATACTTTCATTGGCATTGAAGAAGAAGACGAATGTTTAGATTTGTATGGGTTACAAGGATGCTGTAAAATGTTAGCTTACTCTTCGCTGAGAAATGGGAAATATGTAATTGTTTTGTTTTTCTTGTTTTCTAAATTTTATTTTTGAAGTGCTCATCAATAAAACTATCATTTCCTTAACGACTGAGCTGACATTTTTCAAAATATAAGGTTTATTTATGTAAGTTTGATTACATAGCGATGTCTCGCTTTTCGTACTGAAAACAATTACTGGCCCAATGTCTACTACAAATGACAGAAGCCCCTTGACAGTATAACAAAAGCCCCTTGACATTATAACTGAATCACCTTGACATTGTCCATTAAAATGACAGAAGCACCATGACATCGTCTATTACAAAGGTCAGAAACACGTCCAGATTGTCTTCAACACGTTTCATCTCAATTTGATAGAAGTCTCCCAAATATAGAACATTCAAAGGCGGACACTCCCTGACTCTGTCTTAAAAGCAGTTTTAACTTTTAAAAAAAAGATAAAATCCTTTAAAAACATGCATGTAATTCCATCTCTTACAACTTTTAGTAATTGCGTTATGCTGTAAGATACGTATATCTCACCCCCCCTCCTTTTATGGGGTTGGAAGATAGACCCACTCTTCCACTATTGGTCTGTTGCACTTTAGTCCCTACCATTGGTTCCAATGTTTCAAACTATTTTTCTTATGGGTTTTTATTAACATTACAATTGTTTAAAGATATTTTTTTTAATTAAAAAAATTATTTTAAAAAAATACACTTCAGGGAAAGGCAGAAGAGGGGTTACTTCCCTTGATACTGGAGGAGGGATTCCCTCTCCTGCTCAAATTAGATCCGGCTGCTCCCCCCTCCCACCTGGTGTATACGCCCTTGTTTCTGGTCACAGTTCAATAGCAGTATTCTCATTGAGGTTATTTCACGCTAAAAGGTTATAGGACGTAAGGGGAGGAGGTCCCACGGTTCAGAGGAAGGAATTAGGCAAGGAGATGTAAGGGGATTAACTCTTGTCGGTCAATGGAGGATCACGCTGGCATTGATTTCCCCTATGTGGGCGTTCTTCTGTGTGATGGTGAGGGCAAGGAATCTCTCTCCTCCCTCCCCCCTCCTTCCTCCCATCTCACTCCCCCATGTTTATGTGGGGTACAACATCAGCTAGAGAGTAACTTTGATGGATGTACGGTTCTAACAATGATGGAATTATGCGGGCGAGATGTGAATCAAATTATCGCTCTGTGATGTCCTGGACTTTAGCGTCGAGGGTGACTGGCCTGTGGAGGTGGAAAGGCTCAATGGGTGGCCAGTTAGAAATGTATTCGATGATCGCAGGTTAAGGTGGAAACGTGTAGATTGTTGGCAGGTAGAGGTGGACACGTTTAGAGTATATGAAGATAGTGGTGGACAGGTGTATATTTTATCCAGATAATGGTGGGCAGGTAAGATAGTGGTAAAATGTAAGACGATAGTTAGGTAGAGATATCTAGATGTACACTTCACACCAGTCAATGTCTAGAATGTACGTCTTCTTGTAGATGTGCACGTCACTCTATTGAATGTCTAGAATGTACGTCTTTTTGTGGATGTGTACGTCACACTATTGAATGTCTAGAACGTACGTCTTCTTGTGGATGTTTACGTCACACTATTGAATGTCTAGAATGTACGTCTTCTTGTGGATGTTTACGTCACACTATTGAATGTCTAGAATGTACGTCTTCTTGTGGATGTGTACGTCACACTATTGAATGTCTAGAATGTACGTCTTCTTGTGGATGTGTACGTCACACTATTAAATGTCTACAATGTACGTGTTTTTGTGTACGTCACACTATTGCATGTCTAGAATGTACGTCCTCTTGTGGATGTGTACGTCACACTATTAAATGTCTACAATGTACGTCTTTTTGTGTACGTCACACTATTGCATGTCTACAATGTACGTCTTCTTGTGGATGTGTACGTCACACTATTGAATGTCTAGAATGTACGTCTTCTTGTGGATGTGCACGTGACACTATTGAATGTCTAGAATGTACGTCTTTTTGTGGATGTGTACGTTACACTATTGAATGTCTAGAATGTACGTCTTCTTGTTGATGCGCAGCTGCTTTTTGTCCCGATCGTTCATAAGATTTCTCCCCAATGCCCTGAATGAAACTCTACCTTAATCTACAGCTGATGTTTGCATTAAACCCATTTCCTCCAATCCATATTTGTCTTTCTCTATTTCTCTCTCCACAACTCAAACACTAAACCTTTGCACAGAGACATCCAAAATCAGGAGGAAAGAAATGAAACTAATAATCCAATGGGGATGGGGCGAGATAGAGAACGCGCAAGAGAGATGGGGCAGGGGAGTGAGAGAGAGAAGAGAAAGAATCAAACAAAAATGGTTTCTGGGAAATGTATGAATGGCCATCGGCATCCCTTGGATCCTCCACGAGAACTGCTCGCTCCTGGCAGTCGGCATGTGGCGAGACAAGAGCGAGAGGCGCGAATGACGTCTGTGGCGGCCAGGAGGCAGGATTTTAAAGGATTAGAGAGTAGTTATTGGGGTGACAGGGGTATGGTGGTGATAGGGGTGATGGCGGTGACAGGGGTGATGGCGGTGACAGGGGTGATGGCGGTGACAGGGGTGATGGTGTTACTATTTTTGTCTCGGCCAATGGAATTATCCATGTCTGTTTGTATTTATTCTCTTTCACTCCTTTACTGTCCTTGCGAGCTCTAAATTTCTTTTTTTTTGTTGTTGTTTGGTGAGGTGTATGAGACTGGATTTGGTGAGGTGTGTGGGACTGGATTTGGTGAGGTGTGTGAGACTGGATTTGGTGAGGTGTGTGAGACTGGATTTGGTGAGGTGTGTGGGACTGGATTTGGTGAGGTGTGTGGGACTGGATTTGGTGAGGTGTGTGAGACTGGATTTGGTGAGGTGTGTGAGACTGGATTTGGTGAGGTGTGTTAGAGACTGGATTTGGTGAGGTGTGTGGGACTGGATTTGGTGAGGCCAATAACTTGGGGGTGCACTGGGAGAGACAACGCGCCCCTTGATCACAGAGCACCCCATCACACCAGGAGAAGAGAGTCAGAGTTTATTATGACGACCTCTCCCTGTGAGTGCAGGTTCTTGGCCCAGTTCCTCTGTGAGACCTTATGAATGGCCGGCGGGCAGTGAGCCAAATGTCGATCGGCATGGAGCCACCGGCCTGCACTTAGGGCGTGCACGAGTTACGCCACTTTGTTTGTGCCGCGTGGATAAACAAGGGAAATAAGAAAGGGAACACAAATAAAGGGGAAGGAATGCGTAAATTAAAATAATCCCGGTTTGTAATCTCCCATGTTCTTTCAGTAATTGAAATGATTCATTAAGATCATTTTTAAAGGCAAACTTTACATTAATAAATAAGCAATGCCTTTGAGTTTTAGGAAAGAAGTATTTTATTTTTAAGTAGATCTAATTCTACTGTGTAATAGAAAGACAACTTTAAAATAGACTCAAGTTTTTATTTAGTGTGTTGCAAGATAATCTTAAATTCAATATTTGGATTCAAAAAGCGTTTGTTAGTCTGCTGTAGAAGAAAATAGTGATTAGTCCAAGATATAAACAATTTATGACGAGAAAAATTAGACGAAGGGGTTCTCCGGGATCGCAGACCCCTTCCACCCCACAACACATCTGGCCTTGTAATGGTCGTGGTTCTAACCTGCCCCCTCTCAAGAAAAAAATATAAATTAAAAAAAATTATTTAAATTATGTAATAAATAAAATAAATGATAATGTTTAACAACGGCGTTCTATAAATACATTTCATGTTATGAAATACATTATTTATAGTCATGCTAAATTAATTCTATTATCTTAACCTTAATTTCCCAATTCCTTAACACTGTAGTGCATAAGTCTTTACCAATTGATTAGTGAAGGGATACAATGATAAGTCATTACCAATGGTTTAGTGAAGGGATACAATGATAAGTAATTACCAATGGTTTAGTGAAGGGATACAATGATAAGTCATTACCAATGGTTTAGTGAAGGGATACAATGATAAGTCATTACCAATGGTTTAGTGAAGGAATACAATGTAAGCTGCACCCATTGTTTTGACAAAGTATTTTCTTCAACGAATGTGATCAAATTACTGCTTATTTAAAATAAAAAATAATTTAAATAATTAAGTAAAGATGTGGAAACTTTCCCTCAATAACGTAAAGATGATTTATGTTAACCAACATTGTTGTACTGCTCTGTATAATTTATAGACGTCATTTCAAATTGGACTCTGTGGTAGCCAGCCCCCACAGACAAGCGTAACAAATAAATATTGGATTTCTGGAGCGGCAGCTATCGACTAGTTAGGTACAGTATGCACAGGCACGGATTTATCATCGCGCACTTTTGGCTCCAGGGAAACTGTTGGTGGGCTTTTCTTTAAGCCATCACTTTTCCGTGGTGAAATACGTGTTGTTAGTTTTCACGCACTGGTAGCCATAGCAATATAGACAATATAATAGTGTTTACTTTCAGTTGCCTAGAAACGAAGACGTACACGATGAGATTTAAGTTATATACGCTGCTGGATAGTTGCTTATTCTTTCACTAACACCTTGAGGCATATTTGATGTATTATCTAGTATTATAGTTATAGTATTATATATTGAATGCCATACATTTCTGAATCTAGGGATGTATTAAAATAATCATATGAATTTATAATGTAAATCTTGCAAGTTGTTCATGTTCCATACATCGAGGTCACAATAATCATGTGTTCAATCAACATCAGGAAAGAGCTCCGTTGAGCGTGTCTCTGAAATCTAATACTACAGATTTCAAATTTTCTACCTCACAACCTCAGGAAGTAGCTTTACAAATAATTGTACAGACTGCACCAGAGCCAACAAACATTAAGCCCTTTGTCACGTCTCGAATCCATGAGCCAAACAACATTAAGCCATATGTCACATCCTCAGCCCTTGAGCCCATTAACATTAAACCCTTTGTCAGAAACCCAGCCCATGAGCAACTAACATTAAGCCCTTTGTCACATCCTCAGCACATGAGCCAACTAAAATTAAGCCCTCTGTCACATCCTCAGCCCATGAGCCAACTAACATTAAGCACTATGTCACATCCTCAGCCCATGTCAGCCCATGAGCCAACTAACATTAAGCACTATGTCACATCCTCAGCCCATGTCAGCCCATGAGCCAACTAACATTAAGCACTATATCACATCCTCAGCCCATGAGCCAACTAACATTTAACTCTTTGTCAGAAACACAGCCCATGAGCCAACTAACATTTAACCCGTTGTCAGAAACCCAGCTCATCAGCCAACTCATGGTTTAGTATGAGTTACTCCACTTCTTGCAGGATATGTTCTTTTTGGCATTTCAATTATTTATGTTGAAAACGAAATAAATCCGCTCTAACACGACAGAACGTAAATGAAACATGTGGCTTTGATCCATTAAGATTTTTAAAAAAATCTTGTGACTAATTTAATTAAGGCTTGTGTTTGAAAACAATTTATCATCTTTGATAACAATAGGCGAGGCTAAATCACCGTTTACATGTTCATTACACTAACTGTTGTGTCATATTCAGCATTAAACCCGCAGTCGTAATTTGCAATGATTAGTCCAGATATGTGCAGCTTTAACAAAGCTACGGAGTTTTGCTCGAGTAACAAGGGGCTTTTCAAAACTTAAATTGTGATACTGTCATCTGAATTGTTTGAGGACATCTGTACGAAATCAATAAACGGAGCCCTTGTCCCATTTCTAAACACTTTGCCAGAGTTTACCAAGATCGAGTATTACACAATGCAGTTACTGGAATCATAGAGCATTAGACAATGCACTTACTATTATGATTTAGTATTAGACAATGAAATTACTGATGTATAGTATTATTTGTATAGGCTATAAAAAGTACCTGATATTGCTAGCTTGAATTATAAATTCATTTAAAATGTGGCCCTTTGTCTGGACATGGTCTGAAGTGAATTCACAATTTTGGTTTTTTTTCATGTACATATCTATTACTATTATCTATCTATAGATCTAGATGAAGTATGCAAAGTCTTTTTTCCTGTTTTTAAATTGCACTTCCTTTCCGCTTTTCAGAACTTTTTGTTTTTTGTTTTTTTGTTAAGGACTTGAGCAAATTCTTTTTTTCCCCTTTAGTTTTATTAGCCAGTATAGACAGATAAACTATTGATTTTTTAAATTCATTTTAATCTCAATGAATATTTTTATAAGAGCCGATGAAGTCATTTGCATTTTTTATTTATTCTCTTTTCACTGATTAATTTTTTTAAACAAAAATTCCATTATATATCTTATATATTTTTACCCTCTTGAACAGTGGTATTATAATTGATTGAATCTGCAATCCTGACAACTTTCACCTGATCTGTGTGCCACGCTGTTGGGTGTGTGTGTGTGTATGTGCCTGCAGCATTCCCACTGTACGATTATTTCACAACCTTATATCTGTTGATATCATCTGTGTAATTAAGTTGTTGTCTTGTTTCAAGCAAAGACTTACATTCAATAAGTAGTTTAGAAACAGCTGACTGGCAGACTTCTCTTGTTAATGTCACTGAGTCAGGGACATCACGTGTTTCTTTCTAATAGGCGGTTTTTCGTGGGCCCAATGGTTCTCATGTTATTTGATGCTATTATTTTACAGACTCATAAATACGACATGGCATTTTCTAATTTATTGTTTGGATTATACGAAAAAATGAACTCACCCAAATTACGAGAATCAAGAAATTGTAACACTTGTTTCTCACTCTAATAGAGTCAAGAGTTTGTCGTGTCCAACGTTCCCTTTAAGCCGCCCGGCCACGCAGATGTCTTCTATTTTGAAACAATAAATCTCGCAGTACTTTGTCTCTTCCGAATTCTATTCAGGTAGCCAGTTCTGATATACTTTTCACAACATCGATTAGGAATCTTGGCTACATTATTTCTGACAACATGTCTACCAACAACTTCATCAATCACATCTGTCGCTCTGCCTACACCGCCATCCGTCAGATCAGTTCATTCCGTCATTACTTAACAGTTAGTGCAACAAAAACTCTAGTCTGTGCTCTTGTTCTAGCTCGTATTGATTATTGCAATTCTCCTCTGTCAGGTGCGCCTAAAAATGCATGGAAAAACTACAGAAAGTTCAAAATTCAGCTGCCAGACTAGTTCTTAAGGCAAAAAAACATGACCATGTTACTCAGCTACTTTACTCACTTCATTGGCAACCTATACAAGCCCGAATTGATTACAAACTGGCCGTTCTCTGTCTCAACTTCTTTTTGGACTCATGCCCTTCCTATCTTACTGAACTTTTGTCGGTCTACTCACCAACTCGTCAGCTACGCTCTTTTGCAGACACGCGCATTCTCTATGTTCATACGACACGCACAAAAACATTTGGCGACACGTCGTTCTCTTTGTGTGCATCCAAACAATGGAATACTCTACCATTACACATCTGTAGTATTCATCTTTTTGTGCATCCAAACAATGGAATACTCTACCATTACACATCTGTAGTAATCATCTTTTTGTGCATCCAAACAATGGAATACTCTACCATTACACATCTGTAGTATTCATCTTTTTGTGCATCCAAACAATGGAATACTCTACCATTACACATCTGTAGTATTCATCTTTTTGTGCATCCAAACAATGGAATACTCTACCATTACACATCTGTAGTATTCATCTTTTTGTGCATCCAAACAATGGAATACTCTACCATTACACATCTGTAGTATTCATCTTTTTGTGCATCCAAACAATGGAATACTCTACCATTACACATCTGTAGTATTCATCTTTTTGTGCATCCAAACAATGGAATACTCTACCATTACACATCTGTAGTATTCATCTTTTTGTGCATCCAAACAATGGAATACTCTACCATTACACATCTGTAGTATTCATCTTTTTGTGCATCCAAACAATGGAATACTCTACCATTACACATCTGTAGTATTCATCTTTTTGTGCATCCAAACAATGGAATACTCTACCATTACACATCTGTAGTATTCAAAATACCAAGTCCTTCAAGACTGCACTTAAGACACATCTTTTTAAAATTTATTTTTGAAATTAATGAAACAACAACTTTCTTAATGATTAACGTTGCCTTTTGTGTTATGTACTGTAATTAATGTGGTTGTTATTGTATGAATGATAATGTATGTTAATACCTTCATGTAAAGGTTGGACCACGCCTCTCAAATGCTCGCGAGCATTTGAGAGGTGTGGACCAACCTTAAAGCGCCGTGAGCCCAGTTCCTTATTGGGGTACAGCGCTATATAAATTATCAATTTATTATTATTATTATTATTATATCTGGCGGACGCCGGGCTGTAATTCAGATATAAAGTGCACCGAATTTTGATAAAAAAATAATATATGTGTTTAAGCGTGTAAAAATAATGATTTCTGGGCAACTTTGAACACGAGTTTGTTTCTTTGCTCATGGACAAAAACGAAGTATCAAAATTTTAGATCGATCGCATGTACTGTAATTAGATTATTGAATTTTTAGATTATTTTATTTATCTCTATGTATTATGTTAAATTTTTGAGATTGAGTGTCGTGGTGCGTATTATATTGAACGACCTTTTTGTTAATATTTTCCTGTTGCTCGATTTGGTGCGTATTATATTGACAATACTTTTTATAAACATATTCCCGATCGGTGCGCAACATATTAAAACACGTTTTACGAGACATAACTAAAATTTTGTATTTTTGGATTGTCTTGCGTTGCGTATTATAATGAACACTAGCGTATCACCCGTCAAAAATGACGGAAGTTTTCAGCTGAAATATATTTATTTTATAAAAACCGACCTTTTACAAAAGCCCAACTAACTTGTATTTTCATGTCCTTGTTTGATAAATACGAAATATTAAACTTTCTGAAATGTACACAAAGTATTTTATAATAGGGGTTGTAGGGCGCCTACGGCACCCCCTTTGTTATTTGATTTTATAATTAAACATCATCAAATCCTCTTTTTACATTGATCCCTTTTCCAAAATTAAAATATGAGCGAAAACAATTACGTCATATAAATTTTTTTTACAGCGCATCTTTAATTTGCACACCTTTTGATGCATTGGTGCAGTAATTTGGTGCGCTGCTTTCTAAAATTAGTAGCGTCACGGACAGACATTGCAAATTATATTGTTTAATTCTTTTAGTTATGGCTCGCTTGTACATAAAGGATTTATAGTAAAAAACTTGGTTTTTTACGGGTTCTTGTTATTGTACATATTTTGGTACATTTCCTTCCCATTTGACAATTTCTCCAAGTTTGAAATGTCTTCATTGTTAAAATCCCTTATATTAACTTCAACGCCGTCTCTCTATGTCTTGGGCTCGCGGTCGGTCGGTCGGTCGGTGGGGAGGGCGGAAAAACAAAAGTAAAAAATCACACACTTGCCGCTATGCCATCGAGCTGAAATTTTGCACATAGACTCGTGTCACCTAACAATGCATTGTATCAAAATTTCAGATCGATCGAACGTACCGTAATTAAATTAATGCATTTTTAGTTTATCTCTATATACCTATATGTAGCGGCGTGCTTTTGTTTACATTTTACGTGTCACGCTGAGTTCCGTCCAGCGATCGGTGACCAGACCTTTTATATTGCACATAATCAATAATTTTAGTTATGTCTCATTTATAACGGATTTATAGTCAAAAACTTTGTTTTTACGGGGTTGTTTAATTGACTCATGATTTTTGTGAGTTATTTTTCAAACTGCTGTCTGACTGGCCTCTGGTCGGTCTGTCTGTCTGTCTGTCTGTCACAGTATGTTATCCAGGGGGCGTGCCGGGTGTTGTCACAACTCTACATACATGATTATCATGTTCACCGACCGAGAACAAAAGATTGGATGTAGAGCTGAACGTAGAACATAAGCTGGTGCTATAGTGGTTGGATTGCGTTACAACCTGTCGGGCTGGGGGACCAAATCTCCACTGCCTACTTCCTCTCTAGACTTGCTATCTTTTTAGGTATTGCTGTTCTCTGGTTGGTAGCTTCATTTCTACCTAGACTTGATGGGACGTCCAGCATTGGGGATGTGGGAGTCTTGATGCAAGTGGATGTCTATACTTGTCCTTATACTTATAGTAATTTATAGATTCAAGTTTACATTTCCGTGTGACTTTCGTAGGTTTTTCTAGTTTCAGTTTATAGTTTCACAATTCAGATTTGTTATTGACATATTCAATGTGTACTTTAAGTGTTGCAAACTAGGTGGATGTGAGCAACAAGCCAGGCCTATCGGTGCTATGTGGTAGCGATCTAAGTGTACATGTAGCAAGCTGTGTTATTAGGCCTATAAATATGTAATATGTGAAGTAGCTGCCACGTTTTAATACTTTAGAAGATAAAAGTGAAATAAGAAATCAATAGGCTTGAAAATGAAAGGGCGTTTGAACTAGATGCCTTCTGTTATCTTATCTTATCTGTTACAGACGCTCCTTCTATACAGAAGATTATTGCGTCCTACGCTTAACTCTGGTTTTTGTCTAGTTCTGCATTCTTATTAGAATTTTAAATTAGCCGGCCATACAAAATAAGCAACAGTCGAGGCTAGTCGAACTTTATTAAACAATCGTGTGTAAAATAATATCGATGAGGCTAGCCTTAACTGTATGTTAGGATACGGAAGTGATTCTAGGGGGGAAATGAAATTTCTTTCAAAACCTAAATTTGAATACCATATTATATTTTGTGCGACGCACACTATTACAAATATTTGAAAGTTTTAGAACCCCCGAAGAAAAAGTCGTGAAGTCAATTCGACGATTGTTTCTTCTGTTTTATTTGTGTGCTGTCCCTTGAGTTAAGTAGGCATTTCCTAGAGAGCTTCATGTGATTCTGGAATGAAAACAAATCTAATTCCTCGCGCACAGGCTTTTCCATAATTCTGTTTCATGTCTCCCCCATCATGTCCCATGTTCCCGTGTCAACGGTAGTGACCACCAACATGTTCCCATGTTACTACAATCGTGTTCCATGTTCCCGTGTAACCACCATCATGTTCCATGTTCCCGTGTCTCCAACATCCGGTTCCGTGTTGAGTGCCGCTATTGTTTCAGCCAATCTCCCAATCAATAACAAGCGCGGCAGACGACAATCTTTCAGTTTATTTTTAGTCGGGTGGCAAAAAATAACTCAGTGACGCCAAGAGCGCATTAAATTATTAATAATTTCCTCAAAATAGCCACGTGGCTGTCTGTGAGACAGAAATAGAAGATGGTGTTTGGAGAATGGAAAGGAAATGATGGCGTTTGTGTGTGTGTGGGGGGGATGGGGGTTGTATCAAAACAAAGTTGTTGGTGAATGAGAGAGTACGATTCCGTCTTTAGTCGGCCACACATAGCATCAAGGATATGTTTATTTTTACCGTAGTCTAATCTACGATCAGAGGTTAATCTACGCTGGCTAGACTTGTTGCTCGTGGTGTTGTGAGTTATTGCTTTAAAGTAATCTGTTTGTTACAGTGTGACTTAATACCGTGATTAGGCTTTAATCCAACTGTTCACTAAAGTTAATAGAGCTTAGGGTTGGTGCGTGGCTGGGAAAGGGGGAGGGGGGTGACTATGACACCAGGAAGTGTAGTAAGAGAATAGTCAAGTGTAAAGACATTCCAAGTCGTGACGCTAGTCGGAAAGTGACCTAAGTTTAAGTTTGAACTTTGAGTACCGTGTGAAAGGACTTAAAAGTGGACCTATAGGGTTAGCAGCATGTAGTGTTTGGTTCGTGTTAAGTTGTAACACTATCCTCTATAAATCGTTTCCCCGACTTGTAAACCGTCATGTCGATATAAATAAAGCCTTATATGTACTGTGAGCAATCTCCAGCCGCGGCTAGTGACTTGCATATCTCATATAAATGTGCTCTAAGCTGGGACTGTGCATCTGTTAGTGACTATCTATTATCTATCTTATAATATTTACGTGTTCTCTGTTAGAAAGTCGGGCGACATTTGCGTTTAGAAACGCTGAGTATCGACCAGTCAGATCTCAATAAACTAACATTGAATATTTCGGTTGGTTAATGTGCCGTGTCCATGTGACAGGTAGATTTCCCTAGGACTGTAGAAGGACGAGGCCACTATGACATTTCTGCTTATTGATCCGAATCCCATTGACGCCCGTTCCGGGGACTTAAGAAACTGCAGGTGATTTGCTGTCTCCGCTACTCATCATTGGGCCTGGCGGCTCCGTGGGTTAGGGTCACCAACGTGTCTGGATTAAATCTTGCGGAGTTATTGATCCCAAGTAGGTCACGCTTCGGTGACCTGCTCTGTGACACTGCCTTGTACTTGTCGGGACTTAGATATATTGATCTGGTGACCTTTCACCGGACTGTGGTAGCTGTGCATTCCATAAATGTGGCTTAGAAGTCAGTGACTTTGTCGTATGTGATTTTAAGCCTCTGACCTGGATTATTCATTAATTTTGTTTCGCATTGAAGTTTTGTGTTATGACCTGCCGTGACCTGTAAGGTAAACTGTCGATGCCTGGCAGTCCTCTGTTTGTGTTAGGACCTGCCGTGACCTGTAAGGTAATCTGTCGCTGCCTGGCAGTCCTTTGTTTGAAAAAACCCAGAACTATTCGATTTGATGTTACTTAATGGGCCAGGAAACAAACGTTCGCTACTACAACAAATTGACCTGGTCTAATCTCTGACGCTTGTGAACATGGGATCTTAATGACCGACTGACCTTAGGCGAAGCCATTGACCGCGATTTCGGTCAAGCAACTTGAGTTCTGGGTATTTGAAGCGACAACAATAAAGATGGACTTACCTTGTTCTGGTGTCAATGACCCGTGATTACCTGTCTTTAACAATGGATTTCCTCAGTTACTGGTTCCGTGGCATTTGGTAAGTAATGTGTATTAGAAATGGCAAGTCCAAGAAATATGACAATGAAATTTCCTAATATTAAAGCAAAAACACCTTTTAATGACTTATAGAAGTAGAAGCAAACTTTTATATACTCATGGCATGTCCTATTATTTTTTATTTAAAAACACCATTTAATGTCATAGAAACAAAATTTATTTTCTCATGGTATGTCCAATTATTAAAACAAAACACCCTGTAATGTTTATATAAATAAACTTGATATACTCCTGGAATGCCCTATTATTATAACAAGAACACCTTTTGATGTCTTATAGAAGCAAACTTTATTTACTAATGGTATGTCCTATTATTATAATAAAAATACCTTTTATTGTTTTATAGAAGCAAACTTTATTTACTCGTGGAATGCCGCAGTTTTGCCACCGTTGGTCTAGAGTCTAGATAGACTAATTTTCAATATTTTCAATAACTGTGCAATTGTTGAAACATGTTGACACTTTGTTTGATTTTTTTATTCAATAATTGATGGGTTCGTTGGCTCATTGTGCTTTGAACCAAGTTCAAAGTTTAACGTAACTGTAAAATATTGTTCCAGTTTTGTTTTTTTAACTAACTTCCTCCCTCTTCTTCTATTCTGCTTAAATACTTTTTTTGCCCGTCTTTCCTCTTTTCGTTTCTTTGTTGTTGTTTTTCCCCTCTACTTATTAGTTTACCATGATATTTATTTAGTTTTACACATAAATGCATTTGCCGAAACGTTTACATGATATGTATTTGTCCATCAATAAAGCTTTACTTGTCTTGTTTTAATCACACATGTCGTTTTTTATCTTGTATTTTATTCCCTATTTGATGTGGTTTTTTTAATATTAACTTTTCCATGTAGGGAGAAAAAGTTATCCCAAGAATACTAATTTATTCTTCTTATTATGTAAAACTGTGTAAAAATATAAGCGCAAAATATTTTTTTGACGATACCACAAATAAAGGCAAAATGTCTATTGTGAAACTCCAACAGGAGAGCGATAGCCTTAAAAGACACATACAGGAACACACACAAAATGTTTTAAAAACTGTAGTCTTTCGTTCTCCTCCAACTCCACCCCACCCCGCAAAAAGACTAGGGCTGCTGAAATTAACAATTAATTAATCGATTAATCGTTAAAAATTTTAAGCGATTAAAATTAATTTGATCGATTAAAATTTAAGAAAATATTTTAAAATATTTTTTTCTTCCAATTTATTAACAATTTATAATTTTTGTTACTTACATACTTTCCCCTCGTATTATTATTATTTATTTAGACGTGCATACTTAAACAAAAAGGGTTTTCTTCCTTATTTCTTGCATAGCAGAACGAATTGGCTGTGTTACGTCACAAAATTTGGGAGCCGTGGAATTACCGCGACTTTACCGATTTCGCGAAATAATGAATCGCGACTTAACGGTATCTATATATGCTTTATAAAAATGTAATTAATTGAAATTAATCGATTAATTGATTCCTTGTTTCCCAATTAATCGAAAAAAAATTTTTTAATCAGTACCAGCCCTAAAAAGGATGTAATTAAAAGAATAATGTGACATTGAAAGTTATTGTTAGATGATCATTGCTGCAGACGAGAACACGTATAGACAAAAATAACGTGATCTTCTTGTCAACAACCAATGCTGGCTTTGTGAACACTTGATATGTTCACCACATATAGCATACCAACTTTGAACTCTTGAAAACATAATACATTCGCAACATAACAAACTCAGCCCTTGGGCCTATACTCATCCCTTGGGCCTATACTCAGCCTTCATGACTACCTTTGAAAGATCGATTTAATTACATCCCATTTGGTTTTATTTTTCTACCTCGCTTTTCCGGCGTCCAGTTTCATCTTGGCCAAGCTAATAGAGCTAAACAAAGTGCTAACTGCCCCTGAGTTTTAAAACGAATTTAAATATAAACTTAAGCACTATTTGTACTAGTACCCTATATGCATCTACAGACATCGACTTAGAGGGCGAGTAAAAAAAAGAATCGTACGTGAAGGGGAGATGACCATAGTCTCAGTCAAACCATCAAGAAAGTGCGTGTAAACATGAGATTGGAAAACCTTTTCCAAAACCTTCGGTAAAAACGGAATACAGAAACTGATCGGTTTTTATGAAATTCTCTGTTTAAAACAGAACGCCTCTAACTTGGGAATTCAGCGCAACACTAATCTAATAAAAGCTCGGGTAAACATAGGGATAAAAACACTTTTCTCGTTTCATTCTCACATACAAATCACATACAAATCACATACAGATCACATACACATCACATACAGATCTTCCCTCTTCCTGTCTGCGTGGAATGTGTTGTCTTAACAAGTTTAAAATTAAATAAAAATTATTAATTTTTTTTTAAATTAAAAAAAACCACACACTATAAAAATTCAAAACTTTAATAAAATGTAATATTAGACGTAAAACACCGATAAGCGTAGGAAGCTGTACTTTCCTACACAGGAGGAGCGTCTGTAATGTAACAGAAGAAAAGAAATGATAATGGGTTGCTGCATTTAAGCCGTAAGAAATATACTGGTGAAATACCAGTCCGTTCAAAATATATCACAAATCTATTGAACCATTTTAAATAATTGTCTGCTATTGGCTGATTCTGGGTTCGCTGATGGCTGAGGCCGATTAGACTCGACATGTTCTAGTGCAGAATTTGCGTGAAATGCAAGAGACTACATGAGCATTGCTCGAGCTTTTCTGTCTTTCTGCTCTGTAGCTGATAGCCCAATTTTGCTTTGAGCTCTTGTGTAGATAAAAGCCCCTGGAATCTTGATGCTTTCCCCCCGCATTTTTCCGATTTTATCAGGTAGAACCGTAGTAGAACGTCCTTAAAGCTGCTTTTAGTGTGCATCCATCTTTCATGGGAATTATTAATCCATGTTGTTAATATAGGAGTGGTTAAAGGGTGGCTTGCCTCCACCCGCTGCTTTATTACCAAACTATTTTCATGGAACCAGCCCAGAAGCTTTTTGGAGCTTGGCCTCAAATCTTTGATGCGGTGTTGTTTGAGGGATGCCCTATCTAATTCGACAAATTCGTTAAATTTTTATCTGGAATTGAGACGTTCTTACACACCATTAACAACTACAGCAGCTTTTTTTTTCTTAACGTGGCTTGCCGCTTCAACGAAGCTTAACTAAACAGCCAACACAAGAATTGCTAAGAAAAGTCGACTAACTCCTAACTGGGCCCCGCATCGACGATTTTCATAAGTACACTAGTTGCTATAAACTCTCCTCTGAATGTCCAGATGTAATGAAGCCAGTACCGCACGAGCTTCCAAAGCCATTAGTAAAAACCACAATGTACACACCTTAGTGTCTGCCATGTTAGAAGTATATCCGTCCACCCGGACCATACCAGCATTTAGTCCTCACTTTAGTTTGCTCCAAGTACCTGCTACCCAATGACACGTGCACAAATGCAGTCCTCTTTCACACATGCTTAACAAGTCCTAGAGGTGCAAAGGGCAAGATTTATAATTGAGAGTCTGCGTCAATTAACGAATTTTCGTCGTAGCATCCATGCGTCATCTTAACTTGAAAGCGACCGCACCGCTATCAACACGAGGATTTTGTCCTTATACAGTCCATCAATGCGCCATGTATCACCCGAGTAAGCGTATGAACACTGGATCTAATTGCACGGCTACTTGAACACAACGTCAACACTAAACCAAATCATACCAGGAGCAGTGCAAG
Organism: Ampullaceana balthica; assembly: GCA_944989445.1. Taxonomy (NCBI): domain Eukaryota; kingdom Metazoa; phylum Mollusca; class Gastropoda; family Lymnaeidae; genus Ampullaceana; species Ampullaceana balthica. The sequence goes on from CALYLW010001464.1 coordinate 77,633, forward strand.
ATTTAATTAACCTATTGCTCTTCTGTGGACATGACTATTGGACATGAACTTCAAGAGCATGTCAATATTTCTTTCTCTTAGTTAGGGGTGTACCGGATTTTGGCTCCGGCTTCGGGTGATCCGGAATCCGGCCATTTTTACAAATCCGGCTACGGCGTGATTTCAAAATTTTGAATCCGGTACAACCCTAGTCTTAGTTACTACCGCCTTTCGTTAAATAAATATGGAACATATAGTATGATACAGCCGGTCTCCATCGGCCGTCAGTCCATGGGGAACATTCTATTCAATTGTGACTTTTTTGTCTTCAGAGACTTCTGTTTAAAAATCAATGTAAAAAAATCAATTATCTGTCGTTAATAATAAATAAATGTTAGCAACTGTTGTAGCAGAAAACATGTGCATTTATTTTTGGAGCCCAAGAGCACTTGAAGTGAGGGAACCGAAGCCTCACGTTATAACTTGTCCACAAATCTGTTGGTTAAAGCTCTCCACACTCCATTGATCGTTCGTCCCTCAATTCATTCATCAGCTCAGCGATCGATCCGTTCCTTGTAGGCGCGCAGACACGCACGGGAACAACATACACCTATCAGCACTTACACTTACATCACTTGTGCTTGATGGGATTACTCTTCATTCATACATTTTGCTGAGTTCCGGATATCTTCCTACGTTAGCTGGGGGAAAAATTGGAGGAGGGGGGTTGTTGAAAGCGTAACGTGGTATGGAGAATCTAAAGTGAGGGGGGGGGTGGAACAAAGCAGTCGGCGTGAGTCGTGTTTCATTGGCTGGGAGCTTTTAAAATTTTTTTTTACTGGTTTGTTTTTGATTGTTCCTTTTTTCTTCAAATTCCTGATCTTGACTTCCTGTTTCCATCCTGGTCGAGCTATTTTATTGATCCTGTCAGATTGCTGCCTATCGATCAGCCATCTTGTGTCGTGTTTTGTCTCAGTCTCAGGCCATCTTGTGGCATGTGTTGTCTCAGTCTGAGGCCATCTTGTGCCATGTGTTGTCTCAGGCCATCTTGTGCCATGTGTTGTCTCAGTCTCAGGCCATCTTGTGCCATGTGTTGTCTCAGTCTGAGGTCATCTTGTGATATGTGTTGTCTCAGTCTGAGGTCATCTTGTGATATGTGTTGTCTCAGTCTGAGGCCATCTTGTGCCATGTGTTGTCTCAGTCTGAGGCCATCTTGTGCCATGTGTTGTCTCAGTCTAAGGCCATCTTGTGCCATGTGTTGTCTCAGTCTGAGGCCATCTTGTGCCATGTGTTGTCTCAGTCTCAGGCCATCTTGTGCCATGTGTTGTCTCAGTCTGAGGCCATCTTGTGCCATGTGTTGTCTCAGTCTGAGGCCATCTTGTGCCATGTGTTGTCTCAGTCTAAGGCCATCTTGTGCCATGTGTTGTCTCAGTCTGAGGCTCATCTTGTGCCAGTGTATGTCTCAGTCTAAGGCCATCTTGTGCCATGTGTTGTCTCCGTCTGATGTCATCTTGTGCCATGTGTTGTCTAAGTCTCAGGCCATCTTGTGCCATGTGTTTAGTCTCATTTCAGGTCTGTTATCTTGTGCCATGTGTTGTCTCAGGTCTGATGTCATCTTGTAGCTCATTTCAGTGTTGTCTCAGTCTGATGCTCATCTTGTGCCATGTTGTATTTAGCTCTTTTCAGGTCTGTTAGTCTATAGCTCACAGGGAGTCTTATAATGGTGTGTATGTGAACCTAGTGACTTCTCCGTGTATAGCTCTATTTCAGGTCTGTTATATTTATAGCTCTATTTCAGGTCTGTTATATTGATAGCTCTATTCTAGGTCTGTTATATAGATAGCTCTATTCTAGGTAAAGCTCTACTCTAGATATAAGGACATCATACATTACACTGACCATAAAACATTGTCAATATGACTATACATAATATCAAACCTTTTATGGCATCACCCCAATGGTTACTTCGTCATTTTGACACCTAAAGTACCTACATTATTTTTTTCTTTACATCATTTTAAGACTGCGTTGCCATTTAATTTATCGAAATCCCCTTAATGGGAAATGTTAACTTTCAATATCGTCTTATAAGTCACAGTATCCTTGGGCGGCTGGATAGCGAAGTCAATAGTGCGCTCGCCTCACAAGCTGAGGGGCGTGGGATCGAGCCGACGCTAAAGCCACTATAAAAATGTTGATGAATGACTAACGCTAAGAAAGTCCTCCGCTGATCTGGAGAGGTTATGGGACTAAAAAAAAGCGTAACAGGACACTGCTTATCTTCTTGGTCACAGATTATCTTCTTCGTATCTTCTTAGTTACTCCTGCCTCAGGTACTTAAGCTTTCTGTCGAATTCTGCCTAACGCCATATGGCTACTCCTGCTTTACCACCACCCTCCCCAGCTTGCCCAAAAAAGGCCATTGCCTCTTGAACTTTTGGGAACGACATCTAGTGGCACGCCTAAAAAATGTCAGAGGTCATTGGAGTTTTTCAGACCCCTTGCAGTTTGTGTGCATGCGTGCTAAAATTTGTATTTTTAAAGTGGAACCAGCTTTCATAAAATTTTCAAATATGTTCAACAGTGATCGGACAAGTTGTTCATGTTACTTCACTGAACTACACTTTGCATTCGCTCTGCTGACACTGTGCTTAAACTCTTTGCTACACGACAGCTAATAGAGTAAATAAAACAAGGATTTATTCAGCAGCTAGTGTCGTCACCAAATTCTGGAGGCATCTTATTATTTTTTTAAATTTTCTTTTTAATTACAATGAATTTCAAAGTTACTGTGTTAATACTAAAAAATATTTTTGGTGAGACGGTTATTTTTTTCACCAGGGTTTGGGGTGGGATGACAAGCCGCTTTTAGAAATAACGCGCAGCAGATTTTATCAAATAAGTGCAAAAAAATAGATGCTGTGCAACTTTGCACGCGATTTTACTTTGCACACGATCCAACAAACCTTAGAACGAACATTGGTGACAAGTAGTGATACACTCATTCATTTGACATCTGGATTATGAAATAGGATGGATTTCAAACGCGGTCACATGGTCACATTCTTATCCACGAACCATAACCGCTGACATGGCGTCGCATGTCACTGTCTCTAAGGGACTCTCTCCCCTTGCATAATAAGATGGTCGCCACGCCTGTCAGACCAACATACAGAAATGGTGACGTGACAAAAGTGCATCAACAACTTATCCCCTGTTCCCTGTGTATCTGTTGGTATGCGAAAAAAATAATAAACTTAGTTGTAGTTGTTTTCTTTTTATCAACAGTACAGGAAGCGCTCGTATTAGTACAGTGCCACTGCGTGTGATGGCCACATGGCCCTGTTGTAATAGCAATGACGTTGGTGGGGATAGTGGTCCGAGGCGTGGGTCAATAGTCCACCTGCACTTTTGTCAAAAGAGGCGAAAAGCTTGACCCTCCCCAGATGGTAAAAACCAGGGTAGGTAGTTGTCCGCCCCTGTGTAGCTCTCCGCCCAAGAGTGACTGTCCACCCATGTGGAGCTGTCTTTTCTTGTGGGGCTGTCCTTTCTTGTGGAGCTGTCCACCGTTTTGGAGCTGTCCTTTCTTGTGGAGCTGTCCACCCTTTTGGAGTTGCCCACCCTTTTATAGCTGTCAACCCTTTTGGGACTGTCCTTTCTTGTGGAGATGTCCACCCTTGTGGAGCTGTCCTTTTCTTGTGGAGATGTCCACCCTTGTGGAGCTGTTCTTTCTTATGGAGATGTCCACCCTTGTGGAGCTCTCCGCCCTTGTGGAGCTGTCCTTTCTAGTGGAGCTGTCCACCCTTGCGGAGCTGTCCTTTCTAGTTTAACTGTCCAGCCTTTTGGAGCTGTTCACCCTTTTGGAGATATCTACCCTTGTGGAGCTGTCCTTTCTTGTGGGGCTGTCCACCCTTTTGGAGTTGCCCACCCTTTTGGAGCTGTCAACCCTTTTGGAGCTGTCAACCCTTTTGGATCTATCCACCCTTGTGGAGCTGTCATTTCTTGTGGAGCTGTCCACCCTTCTGGAGATGTCCACCCTTGTGGAGCTGTCCACACTTGTGGAGCTGTCCTTTCTAGTGGAGCTGTCCACCCTTCTGGAGATGTCCACCCTTGTGGAGCTGTCCACCCTTGTGGAGCTGTCCTTTCTAGTGGAGCTGTCCACCCTTCTGGGGATGTCCACCCTTGTGGAGCTGTCCTTTCTATTGGAGCTGTCCACCCTTCTGGAGATGTCCACCCTTGTGGAGCTGTCCTTTCTAGTGGAGCTGTCCACCCTTGTGGAGCTGTCCTTTCTAGTGGAGCTGTCCACCCTTGTGGAGCTGTCCTCTCTTGTTGAGCTGTCCACCCTTCTGGAGATGTCCACCCTTGTGGAGCTGTCCTTTCTAGTGGAGCTGTCCATGAGCTGTCCACCCTTCTGGAGATGTCAACCCTTGTGGAGCTGTCCTTTCTGGTGGAGCTGTCCACCCTTGTGGAGCTGTCCTTTCTAGTGGAGCTGTCTACCCTTGTGGAGCTGTCCTTTCTAGTGGAGCTGTCCACCCTTGTGGAGCTGTCCTTTCTTGTGGAGCTTGCCGCCTTAGGCTAGCTGTCCGCGACTATTTAGCCCGCTATCCGGTAAAAAGTAAAATATTTTAAATCAGTCCATTCTTAGCCATGTGGGTTACATTTAGGGCTATCTGCGGTGCCATACGGGTAATTATGGTGATATATAAACACTGCATTGTGCCACGTTTTGGTGTTTGTTTGTTTGTTTTGGTTTTTTAAAATTATTTTTTTAAAATTACTTTACTTCTAATTTAGTAAATAGAATTAATTTTGTGTTCAAGAAATCAAGTTAAAGCTTGCAGGTCCTGAACATGTTACGTATAGTCACAAAGTTTTTCTACACTATCACTATCAACATGAAACCTGAAGGTCGTTTTTACCTGCGTGTTGTATCACTACATCAGAAATCGTGCAAGTGAAAATATCTAGATCTCCGACTGTCAACATGTCAGGAGTGACAGCAACTCAAGCAGAACTGACATGGTGGAGCAAGGTGGAATATGAGGTTAATTATGTGGGGACAGAAATAGACGTGTGGAATTTGGCCAGGTTCTAATTGAAGATTCCCGTTGATTAATTTGGTCTGTTGGTGGTTCGCTTGAAAACTTGGCAGTCTCGGCGTCTCAACAAAGCTCGATGAAGACAACAAGAAATTACTTTTTTAATTTAATTTTTATTTTTCGTGGGGCTGTGATACGATGCATATATTACCACAGGCTTTCATTGAACTTATAGGTTACGAGTATGTGAACAAATTGCCTTGTCACATCTTTGATAAACAAATATACTGAATATTTATGAATGTTTATCAAATTGTTAATTGCCATAAAACGCAGCTAAAATCGTATACTAAAGAACAAAAGAGATGCCCTAAGATAGATTCGCAAGCCGTAGCGTAGTTTAGTTTATTGCTGCGTTAGGCTAGTCCCGCTTCTTCTCGACTTCTACCGTAATGTTGACATAAAATGCAGACCCTCAATTTAACGAAACAACTTTCAGCTGGGGCAGGCCGACCCTGTGCACACCCCTTCCTACGCCAGACAAGTATCTTCTATCTATCTATATAATTCACCAGAACAAGCACATGACGAGTGCAATTAAGCATGAGGAATGACCATCGCTAAGGTTGGCCAATCACAGTTTATGGTTGCCAAGCTAGGGTGGTGAAGGGTGGGGGGCAGGTAGCTAAACGCAGTGCGCATGTCTCGAGACCAACAATGTGTCGGTGGTCCGTCCCCCCCAATGTTCACACGCTTTTTTCTGATTTCTTCGTGCTGTTGTTTGTGTCCGTTCTTTCCCGCCTTTCTTTGCACTATCTATGAGCAAGTCTGCGGCGTAGGCTACGCCGTGTGTCGTATCTAGTTTCTTATATTTAGGAGAATAGATGACGTGTAAGAATAGCACAACGAGTGCCGCAATACGTTGGTAATGTGTAATAGTAGCCTATTGCGTCCTCTGGTGGTGTAATTTTGAGGCATGCTAAACTTGGTAAGTAAAGTGAGTGCCATGCGTATACTACCCTAAAGGGTGCCCTGTAGACCAGGGATCGGCTAACTTAAAGGGTGCCCTGTAGACCAGGGATCGGCTAACTTAAAGGGTGCCCTGTAGACCAGGGATCGGCTAACTTAAAGGGTGCCCTGTATACCAGGGATCGGCTAACTTAAAGGGTGCCCTGTAGACCAGGGATCGGCTAACTTAAAGGTGCCCTGTAGACCAGGGATCGGCTAACTTAAAGGGTGCCCTGCAGACCAGGGATCGGCTAACTTAAAGGTGCCCTGTAGACCAGGGATCGGCTAACTTTCGGTATCGGAATGTGGAGTTAAAACTTGTCATGCCGCGTGGATATAACTTACAAGTTACACCAGTTCAGAATCATTTGTGGCACGCGTGCCGTAGGTTACCGAATCTGTCCTAGATACTGTGCTTAAACCACTAGATATAACTACACCCTCCACCCACATTGATCCAACAAATCAATGTAGTTTAGTGGTAGGGCTTGGATGGAAGAAATCACCTGAGCACGACTTTCAGGAGGTTAATAGAAGGTATAACAGCACGGAATTCCTATCATCCTTCTATTCCATTCTGTTCCTCGGAGAATACCTCCATAAGTAATTCCTCTGTCTTCCTATCCCTGCAAAGCCGTCTATCCAACAAGGGGTATTGTAATATGTTATACAAGTCTGTGCCACCAGATAGACAGACGCTGTTTCTGTCATGACCGTTTGTAGATTTTTTTATTTTTTTAAAATCAAGAAATACCACTTTAAAAAAATAATGAAGGACTCTCGTTGGCTTTTAACTACTGTTAGTGATGAGACACAGACAGGCACAACACAATGTTTATTCAATAGAATCCAATGTGGTCATTTTTATCAGTGATTTATATTTGGGAATTTTTTTGGTTTAAATTGTGCACATAAGATAAAATATAGAGTGTGTCATCTGATGCTAGGCCCTCCACCACGCTGCTGTGTCAAACTACTGATATCCGGGTAGACTGTAGATTGTAGATCATCTATTTTAAAATAAAGAATTATCTCCATTGTGTCTTGGTGGATTCACACGTCAGGCCAGTAGATTGACACACCTTTGTTCTGTCAGGCTAGTAGATTGACACACCTTTGTTCTGTCAGGCCAGTAGATTGACACACCTTTGTTCTGTCAGGCCAGTAGATTGACACACCTTTGTTCTGTCAGGCCAGTAGATTGACACACCTTTGTTCTGTCATGCCAGTAGATTGACACACCTTTGTTCTGTCAGGCCAGTAGATTGACACACCTTTGTTCTGTCATGCCAGTAGATTGACACACCTTTGTTCTGTCAGGCCAGTAGATTGACACACCTTTGTTCTGTCAGGCCAGTAGATTGACACACCTTTGTTCTGTCAGGCCAGTAGATTGACACACCTTTGTTCTGTCAGGCCAGTAGATTGACACACCTTTGTTCGTCAGGCCAGTAGATTGACACACCTTTGTTCTGTCAGGCTAGTAGATTGACACACCTTTGTTCTGTCAGGGCCAGTAGATTGACACACCTTTGTTCTGTCAGGCCAGTAGATTGACACACCTTTGTTCTGTCAGGCCAGTAGATTGACACACCTTTGTTCTGTCATGCCAGTAGATTGACACACCTTTGTTCTGTCATGCCAGTAGATTGACACACCTTTGTTCTGTCATGCCAGTAGATTGACACACCTTTGTTCTGTCATGCCAGTAGATTGACACACCTTTGTTCTGTCATGCCAGTAGATTGACACACCTTTGTTCTGTCATGCCAGTAGATTGACACACCTTTGTTCTGTCATGCCAGTAGATTGACACACCTTTGTTCTGTCATGCCAGTAGATTGACACACCTTTGTTCTGTCATGCCAGTAGATTGACACACCTTTGTTCTGTCATGCCAGTAGATTGACACACCTTTGTTCTGTCATGCCAGTAGATTGACACACCTTTGTTCTGTCATGCCAGTAGATTGACACACCTTTGTTCTGTCATGCCAGTAGATTGACACACCTTTGTTCTGTCATGCCAGTAGATTGACACACCTTTGTTCTGTCATGCCAGTAGATTGACACACCTTTGTTCTGTCATGCCAGTAGATTGACACACCTTTGTTCTGTCATGCCAGTAGATTGACACACCTTTGTTCTGTCATGCCAGTAGATTGACACACCTTTGTTCTGTCATGCCAGTAGATTGACACACCTTTGTTCTGTCATGCCAGTAGATTGACACACCTTTGTTCTGTCATGCCAGTAGATTGACACACCTTTGTTCTGTCATGCCAGTAGATTGACACACCTTTGTTCTGTCATGCCAGTAGATTGACACACCTTT